>MU158763.1:167353-217671 GCA_015888305.1 Antheraea pernyi | reverse complement strand
TATATATATATATAATAATGTAAATGTAACGTGTCTGCACTTTTTAGATTTCTGTGAAAAAATAAATGTTGCACGTGCCTTGGTGTAAATAATAAAATACATTTCAATCATTTTTAGAAATGTCTGTCTGTCTGTCTGTCGGTTTGTTGTGATACGCATTACTACTAAAGTAGTTTATTTACGATAAAACCTCACCAACAACATCGTAAAGCGTATCCTCGAGTATCATTGTGTCTTGGTTTCATTAAAATCGGTTCATTTTATCAAGTTATTGTAATTTTAAAGACGACGCGACTTACATACGAGAGAAAAGAACTTAAAGACGACGCGACTTACATACGAGAGAAAAGAGCTTAAAGACGACGCGACTTACATACGAGAGAATAGTAGTTAACTAAATGGACTTAATACATTCAGATGGCTTTGTTAGTCACTGTTTCTTTTACATTAGGTTCCACGCGGACGGTTTCTCGAGCACAGCTAATTTCAAACTAAAATTCTGTCACAATATCGGTGATATTGAGTGACGCGACAAAAGCGTATCGCTTCATACATTGTAGGGGTATAAACATATTATTGTGATGTATCGTGACGCACATCATTTGCCGTTGATGGTATCGTACCGGTCGCAGGGGCTATGCACGCCACTTTTTTTTTCGGTACAGACTATCTGCTGTTGGCCTGACGGGCCATTATAACTTCACCGGGCTTTTTTGTAAAGCTTTTAAAGTACCCAGCCGTATGGCAACCAACTTAAGGATGCCAAAGCAACCGACTTAGAGCTATTACTGGTTTCAGCATAAATGGTTCGGCTCGCCCGGGGTAGTACCACCCTCTCATAGAAAACTAACGTGAAGTAACAGTGCTTGCATTGTTGTGTTTAGTTCGGTCAGTGAGAACGCCGGAGGCCCACCTCCCCTTCCCTCTCTTCTTCCCTCCTCTCCCAGCTCCACCACCCCTTCCCTCCCAAACACAGGCTGGCAACGCACTTGCGACTCATCTGGTGTTGCTAGTGTCTATGGATGGCGGTGATCACTAAACATCAGATGACCCGCCTGTTCCTTTGCCTCCGATGATAAAAACACTTTCCATACTAGCTAAGCTAACTTTGGTGAAATATATACCTTTGTATGAACCGCACGAACGTGTTCAATTGTTCCGAATCTGTGAATTTCGGCTAGGGCTAACTAACAAAGAAAAGAGAGAAAAGATCAAGAGATCTTTAAGAATTCGCAGCTACAATGTGTATGTGCACGTATGTGGTGTGTATTGTTAATTAGTGAGTGTCACTGCATCATGGTAGGAGCGTACTCGAGGGCTCCACTACGGGAGGTCGACTTTAGGACAATGGACACTATAACACAGTTCTCACAAATATGTAGGTAGCTTGGGCCGTGTGACTCATAAGACATCAATATAATGCCACATGATTCGCACTATGATAATTCTGGTAACAAAAGACTTTATATGTAGATTACTTTCTTTCAAAACGTGGTAGCTTCACCGAGTCGAAAGTTATACTAAATAGATTACCAAAAACGCAGCAGGATTACCCCAAAATGGCGGCGCTTCCCTCTACACCGCGTGCGATGTGTTCCAGTCCTGACTTAGCGTAAGGAATTCTTTGATCCTTTAGCTATCCAGTGGTATAATTTAATTTTAGAGAGATACTAATAGATTCGAAACTACGTTGCCAAACTGTATCCCCCGATTTTGTTATCATTAGGTTTTTTGGATTACCCCTGTATGGTAGCAAATTTAAAGATGTATTCACGTCAAAAATAAACCACAGGATTCTTCTATGTGGGGGCCTCGAGGTTGCCTCTCTGTTCCTTCTCTAAATCTGACCCTTATCTCACCCAGTAAGCGTCCGGCTTCCTGATGAGCACATAAGGAACATCGTGGTCCACACCAGGCCAAATATACCTGATACTAGCGGTACATAAGTTGGTAGGTAGCAGGCACTCTTCTCAACCCATTGCGTGCTTAGAAAGTCGACTGGAAGATCTGGTAAAAACGATATATAAATTCAATATTTAAACTAAAAATGAAATACAATACAGCGGGAAAGAATACAACAACTCATGAATTGTACTTCGAAATGTGTTGGTAATTGACCATAGAGATAACAATGGAATTTTGTATGTTGAACGTCAATACTTCCTATTTCCATTGGCGACAACAGCTCTCGCTCTAGTAGTTGCGTACGTCGCCATGGACACACAGACAAATTGCTTCTCTTTAATATATATTTCAAACAAAACTGTATGATCATTTCTTATATCTATTTAAATAAAAATACGTTGCTAAGCGTAAAACTTGAAGACGGCTGGTCCAATTCGAGTAATTTTTTATATGATTTATTCTTTGAACTCTGAAGGTTTTTATGGAGATAATAATTGGAAAAATTGCACGGAAAAACCTAAATATCAGTTTTCTTTTTCTGTAATTATGAACGCAGCTTCAAATTGCTATAGGCACCTTGAACGCATCCGTAATTACGATGCCTTTTTTTTTTGTTTTGACCCATGCAATTTTACCATTTTACTGCAGTTTGCTTTAAATATTTCGCTTTCTCAATTTGTATTCCGGAAAAGCGAACAGTCTCTATGTCTAGGGGTAGCATAACAAATGTTCCATAATATGTCGCACGAATCTAAAAAAAGGTAGGCTAAGAAAAAAAATCATATTAAGCGATTATTAAGTTCGCGGGGGCAACTAGTATTCACTAAAAATCAAATCATGTTAATTTGATTCTAATAAAAACATATTATTTAGAAAGATAGATACACGTAAAACTAACTTGGTATTCAAATAGTAGTACTTACTCCATTTAGCCACAAATTGTCAACCATAATTTTTTTATGCCCTAAAAGTTGAGGTTGAGAGATAGAGAGAGAAAGAACATTTCCACCCCAAATCTAGGCAGCTCCAACAAATTATTTAGGTGGTAGAGCCACGCTGAAGCTATTACTGGTTTCAGCTTGAATGGGTCGGCTCGCCCGGAGTACTACCACCCTCTCATAGAAAAACGACGGCCCACCACCCCTCTCCTCTACCTCCCCTCCCAAACACAGGCTGGCAAAGCACTTTCGACTCCCCTGGTGTTGTTAGTGTCTATGGACGGTGGTGATCACTTAACATCAGGTGACCCATTTATTCGTTTGCCTGCTATGACATCACTGTCTACAGTGCCTGGCGCTGGAATGATCACTCCTGACAAATGAGAGTTGTTGTGATTATATTCTTGTTGCTTATTATTTACTAGCCTCTGCCCGCGACTTCGTCCGCGTGGAATAAACTATTATTACTATGTTATATATATACTACTATATTACTTTATATAATTATAATATATATATATATATATTATATATATAATATAATTATATATTACTTTATTATATATAATTTATTTATTACAAATTCTGAAAAATTCGTTGGTACACACCGGGATTCGAAACTGCGGAAATCGAATTTATATTCCTCCAACAAACCTACTTCAAAACCATAACTTAATATATTATACTAGCATTTTACTCGCGGCTTCACTTCAGTATTCAGTAACAGTACATTTTTTGGTTAGAAGGTACCCTGTGTTCTTTTCTATACTCCTACCAATGTGTATGTAAACGGTCATGACAAACGGTTGAGTAATTAAAGCGTGAATGGAAAAGAAAACAAATTCACTTTCGCATTTGTAATATTAGTTAGGAATGTATTGTATTTGTGTGCCTACTATTTAAGTTAAGACCTTATGTAAATATTTCACACGGTAAAATATAAATTATTACTTATATTACTTCGATCAACAATAACTAGATAAAGGGTAGGCGCGAGAAATACGAAATAAGAGCTCACTTGAAATGTGTGTCCTTATTTTGTTTAGTTTGTTTGAAACACAGCCAATGTGAGCCCGTTTCAAATGCCGCAGTGTATTCAAAAGATGCAAAAATAATACCCGAAAAAGCAATTTAACAGTCGGAGTATCTTACTTTCGCTAAATACATGTTGAATAAGTTATATTTTAAGCTTTAAATTAATAAATAATATCAAATTTTGAACAAAATTACCGATTTTAAACCTGTGATACAAATGTTTGGCCTTGCCCCTCACAAATATGCACAATAACGGGAAAACGTACTTTATTCGTTACATGTTAAAGTTGAATTCACACTAAATGTTGTTTATGTTATCTTTTCATTTGTGAGGGGAGTAATTTATTGCTTTGCTCGTTTTATCGTAAGTATTAGATAATATATTGAACATTTGTGACTTTATTACTAGGTGTTATGGTTATAATTAGGTTGAACTTAAAACTGTTGTAAAACTTTATTTCTCCCTTTCTTAGTAGCTACACATAGGTATATATTTACGCGGACAATTTTTAGCATCGATTTTATATGTGACCCTTTATCTAGTTATTGTTGATCGAAGTTATATTATAAGCTCTAAATTAAAGAAAATATCCACTGTAAGAAATACCTTTATCGGGCGGTATGAACTCGTAAATAATACTGTGCTTCATTGAACCCAAGGAAAGGATCTTGGGAAAAAGCACACATTGTTCATCGAATAAATACATCAGCATATGGAAACAAAAAGTACAGAACGATCCGAACACGAACGCGAGGAAGAAGAGAAGTATGTGAGCGCCTGTGGAAAAAGTATTAATTCTAATTAATACACATACTTTCGCCTTGCATTGCCTGTTATGTTCTTTCAATACCTTTCCAAGCGCCATTGATTTCAGATTCATTTTTTTCAATTAATCTATACTTTTTGAATACAGGAATTCTTTCCATGTTGTTCGTAAACTATTTTTGCATTCAGTAATGTCAAAATACATAAATACTACTTTTTGTATTTATAGACTTTGATTAAAGCCTATTTATTAATGTTACTCTACGGAAACAATGCTTAAAAATGATATAAAATAATTAAAACGTGAGAGGATTTTTTAATTTTATAATAATCTATACTAATATTATAAAGAGGTAAAGTTTGTGAGTTTGTGACGTTGTACGGGGTAACCTCAGGAACTACGGGTCCGCTTTGAAAAATTATTTCAGTGTTATATAGCTCATTTATCGAGGAAGGTTATAGGCTATATATAATCACACTAAGATCAATAAAAGCGGAGCACCAATGAATAATGTTTCAAAAGCGGGTATTTTTCCTCTTGAAAGCTTCCGCTGCATATTAGCGTTAGCCCAAAATAAACTATTCCACGTAAACGAAGTCGCGGGTAGAGGCTAGTATTATATACATTTGTCCCACTGGTCATTACTGTATATATCTCTATAGACCTGTTCTCGAAGTATTACAAAAGCTATTTACAATACTAATCCACATTTTGTTCTGATAAAAAATATGTAATTCTCTTAATTTCAAATTCGGGTTGTTGTTCCTCTTGGGAACTTCCGCTGTGTGTTAGCTTTAGCCCAAAGTAATTATTACACGCGAACGAAGTCGCGGGCAGCGGCTAGTTCTAATATACAGATAACACATAATTCACTTTATGTGGGCCAAAAATAATAAAACATAAATATTCATGTATTGATTTATATTGAAACTTTTTTGTTGTGACTACTGAAAGATTAAAAAAATATTTTTTTCCGAACGTAAGTCAGTTCTCGTTAGACTTTTTGGCCGCTCCGACTATAGACGTTAGTTCGGGCTTGTGCGTAATATAGTCAAGATAAAGTTATCATATTATTGTGGGAATCTAGAATTGGAATTTATTTATCCATGATTATAATATGTAGTTATACCCATATTTGTGTTTATGCTTATTTAGAGTGGTCAAATAGTTTAAAGAGGCTTACAAGAGGGATTCTTTATGATAATTTAAATAGACTATAACCATTTCCTTTATTGCACGTGTAACAATGCGTTAGCGTGTCGGTGAAACAATGTATTGTATATTTACATTTATTACCGCTGATCAGTGTGGAGTCGATCATAATTTACGCAACTGAGTAAATAGTTCTTATCATCGCTGGATTGATAAACAAAGCTTATATTACGGAGTTGGAAACGGGGAGATGTGGACGTTTAGTATATTTTTTATAAGTTTATTCATAAATTATGGAGACTCGACGATTTCTATACTCGATTTATCTTCAGGAATATGGTCACTGAGCAACAAAAACGGATGTAAGTACCTTTGTAAATATAATAAAATGCTTGCGTTAATACCCTTTTTTATACCTTGAATAATTGTTAGTGATAAATACAGTGCTATTTAATAAAAACAAAGCGCTCTCACACGTAAGGTATCGTGATGATAACCTATAAGTTTTAATTGACAAATCAAAGTTATTTGATAGTTGGAGTATACACAAACACTCCACATTTATTCAAATGTGACGCACCCCGTAGTCTTTATTATTAAATCATATTCAAATACATAATAATAGATTATACCGAGCGGCGCGGCATAGAGAGTCGAGAGTAGGATTTAATACGAATAAAAATCGTTTTCAATTCATTTTAGCTATACAACTTTGATAGTCAATGTTTAGCAGAGTTTATACAGACCTAAAAATAAAGTTTTTTAAAATATTTCATTGTATATCATTACATAGTATAAAACAAAGCTCTCTGCCACGTCTGTCTGTCTGCTTTTTCGCGATAAACTCAAAAACTACTGAACGGATTTTCATTTGGTTTTCACCAATAGATAAAGGAAGGTTTAGATATATAATTTGTCAAGTTAGGTATAAAAAGTTTATTAAGTATAAGTTTTTTTATCATTAGGGCGAGATAACGTCCGTCGATCCCGCTAGTATTACTTTGGAGAGGTGAATATTGTATTGGGAGATCCTGTATGTGATGTGGCTAGAGTATTGTATAAATTTGTTTCCTTAATCTCTAATTGTGAGCATCAAGTTTAATGATGTATTAACCCAAGTGAGTTACCTTATGAGGCTGGCATAGTCATCAAGGATGTACTGAAGCCTCGTTAAAAAAAAAGAGAAAAAAAAAAAAATTATTACTACTAATTGCTAGTCCTGGCTTTCCCTTCCCTACCCTTTACAGTACGACGATGCAATTAGATAAATAAATGATGAGTAATGAGATAGATGAAGAGAGAGAAAGAGAGATGAATGAATAAATAAAATTATAAATAAAAAAATGAACGTCGATCTGTCAATTCGGTCAATATTTTTGAAGATCTTCCTCCCTCCCGTCTTCTATTTCACTAATTCCTTTACTTTTTATAAGAAGATTTTTAACCTAATTTTTTTCAATTTCTCGTACGATTTGTTCAAACATTTTATTTCATACAAACCTTGTCTTAATAATTACAAACACAACAGTGGTGCACTCAAATACATTCGGCAACTGATTTTTATTTATATAGATTTTATTAATTCGTTAATCATTACGATACTTTAAGACTGACATAGAAGCAATAAGGATAAAAAGCTATTTGTTTTAGCTATAAGCGTTCGTGGCTCAGTGCCTGGTGGAGTGTATTCTGACCTACATAATGCCGGCGTTATTGGAGACATCCTGTATGGCTTCAATGATGTCTTAACACGATGGGTGGCTCACGATACGTGGACATATACAGGAGTATTTAATGGAAAGTATGGTTGAATATCTCCTAAATATAATACACAAAGCATAATTTATTCTATAATAAATTTATGAAGATATTGTGCTATTTTTTAAGTACTTGAGATTTAAAAATAAATATATTCGGGTAAATAAAATATATCCGAGTTTTATTGTAAAAACGCTTAACATTTTTGCATCACATTTATTGGCTTTAATTAGCTCTAAATAATATAATGCATGCTTTCGAATAGCTATAGAAGGGAATACTAAAAACTAAATATACGTCATTTTTATTAAGTATAGTATCAACAAAGAAAACAAACTTTGAATTTATAATTTATCAATAATAATATATATACTCCAATGTAGATATCTCAAATTATTAAAAAGACTAAGAATAATGTAGTAAAATTATAAACTTCTTCTAATACTATTAACTATGTAACATGCCGTGTAATGCGATGAACTATATTATTCTCAAAATACTACGAACTGTGAGCCACTATTTATAGTTAATATTATTAATAAAGTAGATACAGAAAAATATGTACAATTGTTACTAGAACTTTTAAAGGAAATTAAATTTTGGCTTATATTTTTCGACCTAACAAATAAGAAATTCGCGAGCCTCCACAAAACGGTTATTTTACGTAATTTTGATCCTTATATTTATAATTATATTTTGTTAATTTGAACACAGTTAGCTCAGATGAACTTGATAATGAAGTTGCACACTTAACGCTCCACGGTGTAGACACGGTGGCTACCATCGAAATAAATGATAAACCTATAGGTAACACGAACAACATGTTTGTCCGATATGTTTACGACGTAAAACAACATCTTCAGGTGAGTTATTAAATAAATAATTTTATTATATAAGACTTGTGTACGTATCTTTCACTTACAAGTGCATAACAGGCACTAATTAGCCGTCCGGTTCAGTTTCGCACGAGTGTGTTACCGAAAAAAATGGGACCTAAATCTTTCCTTTACAATCATCATCAGCGTGTAAGAGACCCACTGCAGTGCCATAGGCCTCTTCCCGAAGGAAGGTATAGGCATAATCGTCACTCCAGCCGACGACGTTAAAGCGATTTCAAACTCTGCAAAATCCACAGTTCTATTTTCTTACATACAGTAGTAGCACGAGAACATTTATAAGGTTCAGGTTTCCCCGCGATGTTTTCCTTCACCGTCAGTCGATAGTTAATTTAGTAAATGTACGTTTTATGGTGGTAGAGCCACGCTGAAACTATTACTGGTTTCAGCATGAATGGGTCGGCTCGTCTGGGGTAATA
Organism: Antheraea pernyi; assembly: GCA_015888305.1. NCBI lineage: Eukaryota > Metazoa > Arthropoda > Insecta > Lepidoptera > Saturniidae > Antheraea > Antheraea pernyi. The sequence continues at coordinate 208,801 of MU158763.1, read as the reverse complement.
CCACCCTTTTACAGAAAACCGACGTGAAGTAACAGTGCTTGCATTGTTGCGTTTCGTTCGGTCAGTGAGAGCACCGGAGGCCCACCGCCCCTCCCCTCTCCTCTCCTTCTCTCTTCCCTAGCCCTTCCCCCCAAAGGATGGCAACGCACTTGCGACTCCTCTGGTGTTGTTAATGTCCATAGACGGTGGTGATCACTTAACATCAGGTGACTGAACAGTTCGTTTGCCACCTATGACATAAAAGAAAAGTATTCCGAAAAATTCGTTGGTATATGCCGAGATTCGAACCTGCGGACATTGATACTCTGCCCGTCAAACCATTAAATCACCACAACTTTTAAACGAATTGTTCCTTTAGAATCCGACTATTTAATGAAATAGAATGGCGACTGAACTGAACTGAATATTTTTGAAGATTTCTTTATTCTCATGTCTCACTCACTCACTTTTTCAATGCAGTTTTTTAACCCAAAATTATCCCTTTAATATTTATAATATTTTTCAAACATTTTTTTTCATACAAACATTATCGTGCCGATTACATACGTAACCAAAATATAACTAGACAACCTATTTTGATGATATGCTTACATATATTGGTCTTTATTTAAATAGATTTCGCCCTACACAACTAGATAGTTGAAATGAGAATAATGCGGATCATAATTTACCCACCTATTGATAAACAATGATTACATTTGAAGCTGCCTGTAGTATAGCAATTTACTATGACCTATATACTTCTAGGCGATATTGATGAGAATCGAACTCGCAATAGTACCAATCATACTAGACAGTTGAACCCTATGGCTACGCAGATGGCACAATAATAATAAAATAATTCCACATACAAAAAAATTACGAAGTGTAGTATATCTGTCCAAATGTATTTATTTGAGGTATATCTATTAATAATGCGATACAGTATATAAAGATTAGTGAATATTAATTTTGAATTTTCAGAATGGTGGAAACAAACTTAAAGTAACTTTTACGTCGCCGATTGAAGCGGCGAAGATTCGTTCTGATAAAAACTTTATAGCACCGGCCTGTTTACCTGATGAATATAATGGAGAATGTCACGCAAATCAGTTACGGAAGATGCAAGCCTCATTTGCATGGGACTGGGGACCTGCTTTTCCTTCAGTCGGTCTTTGGTATTATCCTAATTTTACAATTATTATAAATAACAATAAATAACTCAACAATATATTTTATACAAATGGGTGAAAAAGAAATGAAAAACAATAATATACTTTCTGATAAACTTTATACGATTCTTTATAAAAAATATTATCCATTTACTTCCCCTGCCCTGCCCATGCGCGCCATACCGCTCGACCCACTTCACACATCGCTGAACGCGTATTGCTTATAAAAATTTTGATTTATTAAAACTTTAATAACGTATTAAATAAAGATATATTGACTATTTTTAGATAAAGAGTATAAAAAATAAAGTAAACAAAAATGATTTAAATCTATCTAGTAGTTTTTACGTAATGCTGCACAGACGTTCATTATTCTATTTATATAGATTGTACTTTTATATTAATGCAGTATCTGAATAACAATGATCAATTTCATAGAAACTGTGTATCTACTTGTGATACAGTTATGGCTTAAACAATTATTTTGTATATTAAACGTTAAAAAATTAAATAAGTGACGTAAATTATAATTCTAATCCTGTTCCTATTTAGGAAAACAGCCTGCATTGAATTTTTCAATCACTTCATAATAAGATCTGCCACAACACAGATAACGAAAAAGGATATGTATTGGTATTTGAAATTGAATGTTAATTTAGAGTCAGAACAGATAATAAAAAACATAAAAGGGATTCTGAGTGCGGCAATAAGTGTAGAAGGGAATCAAGAGATCACTACGAAGAAGTCATTTGAAGTAAGCACTAAAGACGATGGAACTGCAGAAGTGGATTTAGATATAAAACTTAGCGAGGTAAATATTGTTCATTAGATTTGCTTACCTAATAATGCCAGCCAGTAAAGTCTCATTGTTGGGATAAAGACATTGTGAAATCCAAGGAAATAATCATCACGTCAGTTCACGACTTATTGGCCATTTATAAGCCGAGATATATCTACAGACCTATATTTATAAACATGCGATGAGAGTACAAGAATAGTTCTTTGTTTTCACCACAATGTTTTTCATTCATCGTCATCTGATATTGTTACCAAATTAATTTAGTAAATGAGTACATGTGAATGTGCAAATTCTAAAAAAATCTTTAGTAACACATCGGGGTTCGTACTTCTAGATATCGAATCAATATACTGGCGGTCAAACCACTCGACTGCCATGGTTTAGTCTACCAATATGGTCACCAATATTTTAAATGGCTCTGCTCTGGAGCCCTCGAGTGTAAAGAGTTTGTTATATTCCAAACAATAACATAGATACGAATTGTTTTCACTAATACGCCAAATAAAACACGGGTTTCAGTTTGATACAGCGTATCTTCTGTGTGTCACAAAGATAACCCACTAAGAATAAAGAATTTACGACATTTGTACGAACCTTTATTATAGAACCTGGTACGGCCGTGGTGGCCCAACGGATACGGTGATCAGCCACTATATGATTTTAACGTTTATATTACTAACTCTGAGGAAGTTAAGTTAGCTCATAAGCATTTGCAAATTGGTTTCCGGACTTTGGAACTTGTTGAAGAAAATGCTACTTTAATATTAGGTAAGAATTTAATATATTTTTTGACGAAATGTTTTTCTATAAAATTCTATTTCTTCCCGCGGCGCTCCACGTGTTTTTTATTATATTATTAGTTATAGCTAAAAGGATATTATATAAATTTATTACCCGTGTCAAATATCTGTACACATTACATTAAATAACGACCAGTTGGACACATTTACACAATATGCTGTGGCTGTAGCGCCACTCAGTGATAACTTTCCTTATAAAAAAACATTAAGGTAATCAACCAAACAACCAATCAACAAACCAACTTCTGTGGTAATCTATTAAATGATATTCGAGTTTATCGCTTTCACGTATACAGTTATTTTTGTACATCGACGCTGAAAAAGTTAAGTGACTAACGTAAAAAAGCTGTGAATAGTTCTCTAGTTTGTTAGCATCTCCACTGTCCATATATAGATACTAGCGATCCGCGATTTCGTCCACGTGTAATATTTACTTTGGGCTCTCAAACGAAACACGCAGCGGAAGCTCTCAAAAGGAAAAAAATCGCGATTTTGAAACATTCTTCATTGTTGCTCCGCTCCTATTGGTCTTAGCGTGATTATATATATCCTATAACTTACCTCGATAAATGAGCTATCCAACACTGGAATAATTTTCAAATCAGACCAGCAGTTCCTGAGATTAGCGCGTTCAACCAAACAAATCCTCCATCTTTATAATATTACTAGCTGTTACCCGCGGCTCCGCACGCGCTTTTTAAAAAATGTATTAAAGAAATGTAAAATTGTGAGTGGGTGTGTACATTACAGAAAAGCTTTTTCGTTTTTATTTTCGGCTATTTGAACAATTTTGTTTTATGATTATGAAGACTAAGAAAATAATAATGATGGATAAAATAATGTACGACATATTATATAGAAGATTTGGCGCTTATGCCTTTATTGTAACTTAGATATGGAATAAAATTGATTAAAGGATATATAAGAAATACCTATATTGACAACTTCAGAATTGGCAGTATGGATTAATTCCTTTGCCTGTCCTATTGAACGAATATTATAACTACAACGAAATCTCTCCAAAGAAAAAAAGTGCCCGATTTTGAAACATTCTTCATTGGTGCTCAGCTCCTATTGGTCTTAGCGTGATGATATATAGCCTGTAGCCTTCCTCGATAAATGAGTTATTTAAAACCGAAGGATTTTCTCAAATCGGACTGGTAGTTCCTGAGATTATTAATTACTTTTTTAAGGTCTGTTATCTACCAGTAAATACCCCGTGAAAATCGGCCCAAAGTAATGCGGACGAAGCCGCGGACAAATAAAGTAGAATATGTCAACCGCTATAATTTCGGTTATCTGGCAGTAAAAAGTAAAATTCCCGTTAAAATAGGTCCAGTCGTTTTGGAGATTACCCAGGACAAACAAACAAACAGACAAAATATAATAATATAAAAATATAGACAAAGTATAAAAAAAGTTTTTTTTGGTCATTTGTAGCCATATCCATTCATCAAAAAGTTGTTATTTTAATTGTACATACACAAACTTTATTTTTATAATACGTAATATAGAACAAATAAAAAATTGGAAATAAAAGTAGTATAAACTTTTTGAATACGAAAACAAAATAAACTTTGAAAATGTTAGCGTTGATACTTACCACATAACTTCAGAATTGGCAGTATGGATTAATTCCTTCGCCTATGAACTATTTGAATAGAAAAAAAAAACTTTGAAAATGTTAGCTTTGATACTTACTACATAACTTCAGAATTGGCAGTATGGATTAATTCCTTCGCCTGTCCTATTGGACGAATATTATTACTACTACTTACTACGTTACCATGGCAACGTATATAATAATAACGTAATCGCTCAAAAGCAAAAAAAGTGCCCGATTTTGAAACATTCTTCATTGGTGCTCTGCTTCTATTGGTCTTAGCGTGATGATATATAGCCTATAGCCTTCCTCGATAAATGAGCTATCTAAAACCGAAAGACTTTCATAAATCGGACTGGTAGTTCCTGAGATCATAGCGTTCAACCAAACAAACAAACAAACAAACAAACTCTTCAGCTTTATATATTAGTATAGATAGTAAGTATAGATATAACGGTCGAATTAATACAAAGGGGCTGAGAGATTGTTTAAATCATGGGTGGTTTCCCACAAAAGCCACGTTTTATTTATTTTTATAACTTTTAATAGGTGGTAGAGCCACGCTCAAGCTATTACTGGTTTCAGCATGAATGGGTCGGCTCGCCCAGGGAGTACCACCCTCTCACAGAAATAAGACGTGAAGTAACAGTACATGCATTGTTGCGTTTCTTTCGGTCAGTGAGAGCGCCGGATACCAAACTTCCCTCCCCATCCCCACTTCCCCACTCCTTCTTCCAAACACAGGGTGGCAACGAACTTGCGACTCTTCTGGTGTTGCAAGTGTCTATGGACGGTGGTGATCACTTAACATCAGGTGACCTATCTGTTCGTTTGCCTCCTATGATATAAAAAAAAAAAAATGAAACTGTCGATAAAAAAATTATATAAGGATCGAGTAATTAAGATATATAACAAAAACAAAAAATTGAAGCTATACAATATACCTCAATTATTTTATTTATATAGATTTAAGTTATATTTTAAATTGGTCATCGGCATCTATACTTAATAAAAAGTAATAAATACTTAATAAAAGTTGTAGTCCACAAATCTTAGGCTTAGCTCATATCAGTAAAAGAAGTAACATAAAAACCAGCAGTGGAACAATGGGTGAGTAAGATATTGGAAGTCGTACAAAACTAACTACAATATTTGACACGAAATAGCAATAGATACACAACGCTTCACCCGTTATTTATAGCTATATCTTATTAATTTTCAGGAAATACGACTGCTGGACAAGGCCTCACATTTTATTTCAAAGTAAATGGATATCCTATTTTTATGAAAGGATCGAACTGGATACCATCACATATTTTACCAGAATTAGGCGCAGACAGGCGAAGAGGTACGTTAATGAATTTATTTTGTCTTACCGTTTGTTTTTGTTTTTTTTTCGTTTGTCGGGAATAATATCCATAATACTTCTATCAATTTCTCTTTCAGTAGTATTCTTACATACTATTTACAAGTTTTAAGTCAATTTAGTCCGGTAAAGCGTTAAGGCCTTCATAAGCCAATAGCGTAGTCAGTTTGAAAAAAAAAGTCAATTTAATATAAGATGTCATGACATGTGGAAAGAATATTTTAATCTGGCTTCAAAAGAGAAAGGGATGTGGTACTATACAATTCAGACTCGGCCTCCACCTGTAACTGTGGTTCAGAAAAAGTAGTATAAATAGAACTCCATTTATGATACCCTTAGGTTTCATTCACCGATTTGCAAGAAAAGTGGTAAGATTGACGATCTATTATGTTTTGATGGAAAGTCACAGAAATCATGACTAGAGAACGCTGTTCATTAATGAATTTAATATTAATATCGTGAATGTGGATGTTTGTCACAGCATTCTGGCAGAACTGACTTCGGACTATTCCGAAATGCTGTCTCGCTTGTTTAAGTTCTCGCCATAATTACTTTGTTCTCTATTTTAGATATATAATTGTAAGTATTTATAGGTTATGATAGGCCTAAAATATCTAAGGCTCGCCCGATCGTAGCATCCGAAGAGTCAACATCGATCTGATAATGCTCCGTGGCGAAGCGAAACACGTATAGACGTAGTAGAGATCAATCAATTTCAGACGGAAGTGTTATAAAGCGCTAAGTAACGCCTTCTTCAATCAAATATCTAAGATAGTAAAAAATCCCTAAAAATTATTTGTAAAATTCATAAGGTCTTAATACTTATTGTAGTGGACGAGCTATTGACAGCGGCTCACGATACTCACATGTCTATGATTCGAGTATGGGGTGGTGGAGTCTATGAGTCTGATTACTTCTACAGAAGGTGTGATCAGCTCGGATTGCTGATATGGCAAGACTTCCAGTTCGCATGCGCCATGTATCCCGTTGATGATGAATATTTGAGGTAATTATTTGTTTTTTTTTTTAACTTGTCGAGGCAAATGATGATTGCTCAGTGCTTACTTAGTATGTTCGGACACCTTGCGAATGGACTGCAGCTATCGATGAAGGAAAACATTGCTATGAAACTGTTGGTATTGCTTTTACTAAGCCCACCGACTGCTAACTACCACTCAAATTGAAAGTATGTTGCCAAGCACCTGTTGGTGTGTTACGGTAGTTGCATTTGAAGTTTAACGTGTTTACTATCTTAGACCGTCATTTAACTTTTTTTTTATATCATAGGAGGCAAACGAACAAGTGGGTCACCTGATGTTAAGTGATCACCACCGTCAATATACACTTGCAACACCAGGGGAGTCGCAAGTGCGTTCCCAGCCTGTGTTGGGGGAGGGAGAGAGGAGGGAAGGGGAAAGTGGAAGGGGAGGGGAGATGAGTCTCCGGCGCTCTCACTGACCGAACGAAACGCAACAATGCAAGTACTGTTACTTCACGCCAGTTTTCTGTGGGTCGGGTGGTAGTACCCCGGACGAGCCGACCCATTCATGCTGAAACCAGTAATAGCTTCAGCGTGGCTCTGCCATTTACGATAACATCAGGTTAGATTGTGGTTAAATACTAAAACCTAAACGGTGTTATTACAAAAAAGTTAAATACGTATTGAATACTTGTTTTAAAAAGGTTTCGAATTAAATGCACCACGGTCGCTGTATGTTCGCCATCTTGCTCTTTTGTCTCGCTTTGGTTACGTTAGGTTAGACTTGCGAAAAAGGATAACGCGAACTTGCCTCGGGCAAGCGCGGTGCATTTAATTCGAAACCCTTTTAAACCAAGTATTTAACTTTTTTGTAATAACACCGATAAAGTATAAAAATACAGATCACTTATTATGAATAGAGTGTGGTTTAATTTAATATTGTGGTCCATTGCATATTGGTGAATTTTTTAAATGGATTGTTTAATAAGTGTGTGCACTAAATATATATTGCGTGCACTAGATATTGAAGCGTTACATTTTTATGCACTACGCATAGATATGAAGTGCGGCTTCCAGGACACCATTAAGTGTTTGGTGGTTAATTTGTTCGAATAATCATTATTTACACATTTTAATTGATTATTTATATATATAACCGGTTATATAATAAATAAACGGCTCAATATATTATTATAGCGTGAATTACTTTGAACCCAGTCTGTAATTTATAAACATTATACTTTATCATGTAATTCAAGATTATTGACATTCAATTAAACATGTAACAACTACTATACAATTATTACGATTATATTATACCCACATTGGTTCTCTATAAAGTCTGTTTACGTACTAGAATTTTACGTGATAACGACTCGGACGCATCGGCCGATGGAGTGGAAGAGACATAAACAAGCAGAACGCTTAGGTTTTTTTTTTTTTCGAACTGACTACGCTATTGACCAAGCAAGGTCTTAACAGCTTCACCGGACTACTAAGGCGAGCGCTTAAGGCACTCAGCCGATTTTACTTTGACAGCTAGCTCAAGGGTGCGCGGCACACCTCGGCTTTGACTGTCGCCTGATACATGCAATTCGCGACCTATCTGAGCTAATCTAAGCTAAGCTAACTATTCATACATATATGAGTTGTTGAAACATATATGTGTACCAAGCATACATACCTCAACAACCCTTATATACATTTCGTATCGGATAATATTCTAAACTATTTCAGTTTGATAAGGGGAAAAATAAAACCCTTCCACCTGCATGTGTAAGCGTGTATGCGTGCACGTGTGTAGAGGTGATATGTGTAATGTTGTCGCAGTGATGTAAGATTTTGTGTCACTGTATCGCGCGAGTACCGTACTTAAGGGCTCCACGCCGAGGGAACGGATCTAGGCTTGAGCTGCTGCCGAGGGGGGCCTAGTCTGGTCAGAACGCTTAGGCCGATCGCGCGTCTCTATCGCTAGCACCGAGCGCTCAGGCGAAACGTGACACTTTTCCGTACGTGAAGCCGGCGTTCATCGATTTACAAGACGTTGTAAACATCAAAGAAGAAGTTTCAATGAGATGTGTTTTAGCTAATATTTCTAATTCAAAGATTCAACCATATACTTAGATAATCATATTACGCTTTTTTAGTTCCGTAAAAACAGAAGTGTATCAAACAGTTATACGTCTACAACATCACCCTTCGATCGCTATATGGGCTGGAAATAATGAAAACGAAGCAGCTTTAAGGGGAAACTGGTACGCGACAAAGTCGGACTTCGACAAATATAAACTACAGTACATCAAACTTTATGTAGATACAATTAAGCCAATTGTTGAATTATTAGACCCTACGCGTCGGTACTTGGTGTCAAGTCCATCAAACGGAATAGAGTCGGAAAGAGAAGGCTACATAGCCGTCAATCCATACGATTCACACTATGGCGATACACACTACTATAATTATTTTGCCGACAATTGGGACCTAAACGTTTATCCCACAACAAGATTCGCATCCGAATACGGAGTCCAGTCTTTACCTTCGTTATATACAATGAGAACTGCAACAAAAGACCAGAAGGATTTCAATATTGATAGTGAATATTCGAAACACAGACAGCATCAACCCAACGGGTACACCTATATTGAAAAACAAGTGACTGCAAGAATGAAATTGGACAAAAATGACACAAAGTATTTTGAGAAATTCGTGTTTTACAGCCAGGTCAGTAAGATTGCATCACTAGATATTATAAAACAAAGTCCTCCGCCGCGTTTGTCTGTCTGAACTCTAAAAACTACTGAGCGGATTTTCATGCAGTTTCATTAATAGATAGAGTGATTCATGAGGAAGGACTATGTTCCGTCGAAAACTCTGCCTAATTCCTTTGACGTATAACATAAATATAATTGAAATTTATATATCTGTATGTATGTATATATTCTGAATTATATTGTCTTTTTGGTACTTTTGGCGGCCATTTTATTTTATTTAAATTGTCAAATAATAAAAACTGCTTAGATATCAAGTTTTACAACTGAGATAATAAACGACGCAGACGATGTCACGGGAATTAGCTAGTATACTATAAAAGTAGATTTTATAAAATTAATGGTACGTGTAAAAAGTAATTTTAGATGGTATTAAAATCTTTTGTCATATTCAAAGTGGCAAAAATATATATAATCTATAACAACATATACTAGGAATAAAGGGTCTCTCATGAAATGCGTTACGTTTAAGTTTACCTTTTTTGTTCCCTTCCCCTCCTGTATCGTCACGCTATCATATTTTCTACGACCCTTACCTATTGCGTCACGAATGATAAATCCCTTCCGAACATGATATATGGCAATTTTCAACAACTAAGACGGAGATATATACAAAAAAATATATTTACAAAATTTGTAATGCTTATAAATATAAATTTGTAATGAGCTGCGAACGTCACGTTTTTTTAGTTCTCCCTGACCACATATTATGACGAGTAAACGACATTCCCTACCGCTGTAAGTGAAATGTATTTTATGACCCCCTAATTATTCTTCATAGAGTCATCAAGTTTTGTTTTATATCATTTGAGGCAAAGGAACATGTAGGTCACCTGATGGTAAGTGATCACCACCGTCCATAGACACCTGCAACACCAGAAGCGTCGCAAGTACGTTGCCACCCTGTGTTTGGGGGAGGGCGAGTGGGGGAGGCAGGAGGGGAGGTGGGATATCCTGGTATATAACTGTAATATAAGTATTTAGTTACAAACAGAACAAATTTCTATCTTCCTTTGATAATATTTTACAGATCTCGCAAGCGATGTCAGTGAAAGCACAAACCGAGTTCTATCGACAGAATCATGCAGATTGGCACACTATGGGTGCGATGTTTTGGCAACTGAATGATGTATGGCAAGCACCCTCTTGGTCTAGTATAGGTAAGATTTTTAAATAATTGAGCTTTTCATTGAAATACTTAGAAAATATTATTGTTATATAAAGAGGCTGTGTGTTTATGACCAGACGATAGAAGTGAAAACTACCTTTAACTAAAATAATAGCCGTAGCTGTACAATATGTTTACTCAAAATACAACACTTTGTATGTACAAAAAAATATGTTATTATCATAATACGTTATAATAATATTGAGTGGTGGAACAATACGATACGATACAGACAGTAAATGTGGTGGGTGGATCACCATCCACTGAAGCTGAACTATACGATTCATCGTATCACCGCCCTAGCGCCCTTCAAGTAAAGTTGGACCGAGTAAACTCGATTCAGCGTCACCGAACCGAGCGTGACGGTTTACTTTCGTTCACTGTTCGGAAATATCGTGAATGCATCTAAAGAACGTGCATTAAATAAAATTGATCTAGCTTATTACATTAATGTTTTATTACGTGATGAGTAGTATTATTTGGATGTCAATTTTAATCGATTTACTTTTCAGAGTATGGAGGTAAATGGAAAATGTTACATTACTTCGCAAAGTCATTTTTTGCACCAGTATTGGTATCACCACGTCTCCTCCTTGCGGGTGACGTGCTCGTATACCTCCTGAACGATAGATTCGTACCTATAACGTCTGGTAATATTACTGTGGACGTTTTCAACTGGTCAAGTCTTATACCTATAAAGTCGCAATCTTATCCAGTCGTAGCGAAGCCTCTAAGTTCGAATAAACAAGATATAACCATCAGCTTGTGGGAAGAATATGATAGAGAGGAAATATTTTTGAGATTCTCTTTAAAAGCAGATGGTGTGCCATCATCTCCTTACAATTATGTGTTCCCGAAACCATTGAAAGTTGTGAAGGGCTTAAAGGAACCGCGTATTCAGGTTAGTATTTATACAATAACTTTAGATAGAATAACTAAGATTATAGTGAATATATATTATAAGAGCCATATCTCTCTTGCCGAAAGAAGATATTGTGATGTTTTTGGGTGGTCGGCCGTATTTAATTATACACTTGAATGAAGGAACGGACATGTAACTTTATTGCGTGTCTCAGTGGCCATGACTAGTAAACACATAGATAATATCTATATCCATACAGACCAGATACAAATACCTGACAAATATAACCATAAACACAACGCAGGCCCATGACATACTGAGTATTTCAACCTCTGAGAAACCCAGTTCTACATGTTCCCACATAAGATGGCTGTACAAAGAACATTTAAATTAGTAAGTGTACGCGAATTCTGAAAATTTTCGTAGTACATGTCGGGTTCTGACCCTGTTAAAATCGTATAGATATTTCACCGATCAAACCGTCGACCACCAAGACTTTTAATAAAATGACAACCATTCATTTGCTAGTTGTTTGTAAGCACGTTTTTTGGAGTTTGCTCCCTACAAATCGTTTCTCATATATTTATCGCCTGTGGTATACAAATAAAATGTAGAATGAAAATTTGTGTTAACAAAGTTAATTTTGTTTAAAATACCTTATACTCAACAATATATTTCTGTAATACTACCGGGCCTGGCTCCTGATTTGATAATAATAAAAAATCGTAAAATTCAACTGCAGCGCTACTTACCGGGTCCAATAATTGCGAATCTAAACTATTCTTGAATCCACCTGAACACTCATATAAAATTTCATCAAAATCTGTCCAGTCGTTTATGAGGAGTTCAGTCACACACACGGACAGAAGAATTATATATACAAAGATTAGCAATATATTATATGTAACATGATTTACGTAAACCATTTCATCATATTGATATATGTACATAAATATGAAGTAACATATACATATAAGTAGTTTCAGTATATAGATGCGTTTATTTACCTGCCTTGTCTATGTAGGTATACTAGCGGGCCCGGCGAACGTTATCCCGCTCTGATAATAAAAAACAAAATTCGACAAATTATAAACCTTAACGTTCCTCATGAATCACTTTATCTACTTGTGAAAATCGCTTCAAAATACATTCAGTAGTTTTTGAGTTTATCGCGAACAGAGAGACAGGCAGACGTCGCAGAGGACTTTTTATATTACTTAGGATACTAAAAAAACCTTCTTAAGAATTAACTGTAGGCGTGTGTCGCAGTTTATACGGATCGTGTTTTGTTTTTATACTCTTGTTTGTTATTGTTCAAATATTAGCGTATTTTTATACTTTACAGGTTCTAGCGTTTGATCACCATTTCTCCTGGTGTTAAATGACAATATAGTTTAAGACGGTTGCTATGGTTTGAACACAATGTTTTCCTTCACGGAAACTTGGCTCATTCGTAAGAATTTGTGTCTACGTCCAGCGACGCTGTGTCCGAACACTCTATCAACTAAGCAATAATCGCTTATTGTTCATTGTGCTAAATGTTTTATTGATACTTATATTGAGATTTTAAAGTAGGTATGCAATTCCTTACGGAAATACAGTTTAGGGCGATCAAGTACTTGATTTCTTAATCTCTTAAAATTTACAGTCATCTCCTCTCCTCTTTCCTATAATAACGCGGGCTAAGCCGCGAGCAAAAGCTAGTACATTATATGTTATGTTTTTATATAATTGTTTGTTATCTTTTCAATAGATAAATGTGTCAAAGCGTCACGGAGGCAGACCAGACAATGATGTTCAGTTGAATGTAGACATACGCCTCGACACAGTCGTACTTTTCTTGTGGCTGGAGACGGTTACGAATGAAGGGCATTTCGAAGAAAACGGGTTTATCGTGACACAACCCTACTTGAGAGTAAAATACATAAGTAAAACTAACATAGAACCTAGAGAACTAGAAAAATCTATCAGATATCAATACTATTTGAATTAACATGAAAAAGTATAATGTAATGGGCCTACATAACTATGTAATTTCCAAATGTTATTAAATACATTTCATTACAATTACCTGTGTTTTATTATAATACTAGCTGTACACGCAACTCCACTCCCGTTTTTTAAAAATCGTATTAAAGAATTATAAAATTGTGAGACTATGTACAATTATAGAAATGCTCTTTAAAAATAACTGTAAGTACGACACGCACGTCACTTACAGTAACATGTAACGTGTACATTAGATATGTAAATACTAACAGCGTGTCAAATTGAGGTTTGTCATCAGCAACATATTTTGAACCTTTTTTTTTAACCAGGGGAAATCCTACATGGGATACACCTCCCACAGCCGGGGGACAGCGAGAGGGTTATGCCGGACTCCTACCGGCGTGAGTTGACCAGAGTTGCGGGTGCATGATAAGCATACTTCCACTAACCCTGGTCACGTGCTTAGGTCTACCCGAAGATGTTGATACGGGGACCCTCACCTCTGGGAGATGTTGTGAAATCTCTCCCTTGCTTCATTCAGAAGCAGCGGCGAACCGTCCTCCTCCATCACGGGACCTCCAATACGTAGCAACAGGCGCCCCCGCGCCTGCCGCCTGGAGATTTATTAGGCAGGCATGCGGCAAAAGAGACCTCCACCACGCCTCTTTCCTCGACCGACTCTCCTACAGCGAAGAGCAGGAGCATCGGCCGATCTCTCTCTCTCACGTTCGGCTTCCTCTTTTTTGGTCATGACGCGCTCATAAAAAGTGAGAACGGCATCCTATGCCCTATCCCGGTCAACCATAGTTCGGACCAAAGCCGGTAACGAAAGATCATCTCCTACAACAGCCACTAGGGCAAGACGCTCCTCTTCCCACGCAGGGCATTCTTCCAGCGTGTGCTGGGCTGAATCCGTCTGGCCTGCGCAATGGTGGCATTCAGGCGTCGGTTCTCTTCTGGCGATCTGGTGCAGATACTTATCAAAACAGCCGCTACCGGTCAGTATCTGCACCAGTCGGAAAGTGAGCGAACCATAACATCGTCCCACCAATTGTTCGTGGATAGGGCAGATCGCCTCAATCGTTCTAAGGCCAGTTGAAGGAGTGGCCAGAAATCCACTCCATAGCCTCAGCTAGATCCGTTGCAGGTGGATCCTTTGGGCCTCCATTTCTCTGGGGATGTCCTTTCTCCTCAAGCGAGTCTCTCAGTGCGCCAGAGATACATCTCCCCATAGGAGTGGGCGACTATTCCCCAAGGGGTGGAGCTTGCCAGCAGGCACGCTGCGCAGTACGACACAGTCCTATAGCCTCGTACTACCCTGAGAGCCATTAGCCGCTGTATCTTCTTTAAAATGGCATTACTGTATGGCGTCAGCGCATCGTGCCATACTGGGGCCCCATACAACGCCATAGAGCGCACCACTCCCATGTAGAGAGAACGGCAGGCCATGCCAGCTCCCCCTAAATTCGGCAACAGACCAGCAAGCGCAGAGGCAGTGCGCATGACCTTGGGGTCCAACTCCTTAAAATGTACCTCAAAGTTCCACGTGCTATACAGAACGAGGCCCAAATACTTTATGGTGAATATATTTTGAATTTTAACCCAGAATATAACTACCTCAGTGCTTACTTACGCTGTATAAGGAACTAATGAAACAATAACTTAAATATTATTATAAAGATTTACATTTACATTACATTTAATATACATTGTCATTAAAATTAAGATTTTGTAACTATACAAAAAATAAACGCTTGTCTGTTCCGCATGAAATTGAATTATGGAAGTCTTTACGTAATACGTTTATAATCTAAGATCCTATTAGGAAGACCTCTATATCATTAAAGTTATTAATAATTATAATGTGGACTTGTAAACAATAAGCTGATAATTATTTCTCTAATTGAAAATAAAGAATGAGTTGAAATCTTGCTAAATTACAAAGTCGCGGGTAACAAAGACTAAAATAGAATAACCTGAATTACTTTTTATAAGGTTTGCTATCTACCAGTGAAAATCCCCTGAAAATCGATGTAACCGTTTTGGTGACTGCACAGCGGGCGAAGCCACGGTTAACAGCTAGTATAAACTAAAATTGCTTCAATTACTTTTTATAAGATCAGCTATCTGCCAGTGAAAGTCCCGTGAAAATCGGTCCAGTCGTTTCGGAGATTACCCGGAACAAATACACAGACAGACAGACCGGCAAAAAATTTAAAAATTGCATTTTTGTTATCAGAAGCGTGTATACTTTCATACCCAATCAGTAAAAATTTTTAATTTTGATATTACATACAGACACTTCATTTTTATTATATGTATAGATTATCTTTCATAGTCTTTTGCAATATTGAACATGTTTGAATATTACATATCATTTACCCCTACAGGTCCGGTACCTATAGGAAAGGTTAGAAAGGTGAAAGGTTAGACGCTCGCAGTATTCTAAGATACGACAATTCATGGTCACATTTAACACATAAAATAATAATATTAAAACAAATACTAATATACAACAAAGAGAACCGTGAATAATGTTTGTTCTAAGAATTTTAAAAGTATGAATAATAACTTAAATAAACCTAGGATGAATGACCGGTGATAAAACCTGTGAGCGGCGACCCGGTGTTAATAAATTTCGATAATAAAACAGACAATAGTCAATTCCTTTTGAGAGCTTCCGCTGCGTATTACTGTTAGCCCAAAATAACTATTCCACGCGGACGAAGTCACGCACGGAAGCTAGTATAATATAAATTGAGTTATTTGAATATAGGAATGAACATTAGTTCTAGTTTTTGGAGAATTAATTATAATGAACATAATACAATATAATAGGACATCGATCTTTGCTCTAGAATAATTTTAACTTCATTCGGTGACTAGTATCTAATACATAATTATTTGAAATGGAACAAAAATATTTGCCTTTTCTATTTCAGTTATATAAGTAACATTAGTTCTACACTGTTGGTTAGTAGATCCTTCAGTCGACTATAATTAACTCTACCGAATTACACGAATAATTTTTATCTTCACTGACATAAATACAAAGTTTATACGGTGCTTCGATCAACAATAACAACTACGGTATGAGAAACGGTGACATGAGGACGTTTAGCATATTATTTGCAGGTGTTACGATACTAAATTTCTGAGATACTTTCAATTTTTCAATGGACTTAACATCAGGAATATGGACGTTGAGCAATAAAAATGAATGTAAGTAAATTTTATATGACAAAATATACATAGTATCGACAGAATGATTGGCTTTTTACAATTCTCATGGTAAAAGCGATATAATTGAAAAGCAAAGCTAACTGAAGGTAAGACCATATGTAGGTGGTAGAGCCACGCTGAAGCTATTACTGGTTTCAGTATGAATGGCTCAGCTCACCCGGGGTACAATACCCGACCCACAGAAAACTGACGTGACGTAACAATGCTTGCATAGTTGCATTTCGTCCGGTTAGTGAGAGCGCCGGAGGCCCACCTCCCCCTTCCCCTCTCCCCTCCCCCAAACACAGGAATGGCAACGCACTTGCGAATAACTATTTAGCCATGTCTTTTTTCTTCCGTTTGTGATTGTCAGGACAAGGTTTGTATGGATGAAAATGTTTCAAAACTCGTACAAAAACGTAATAATTTGTGATAAAAAATCTGCATATAAAAAGTGACTAAGTGAGACAGAAGACCGTTGATAGATTTTCAAAATTACTAACTCAATTGATGTCCAATTGTCATTTTAGGTTAGTTTATAGGAAGACCAACAGCATTGAGTATACAAGAATTGTTACAGAAAATGAGCAACAAAAAACTATTAACAGGTCTTCCACGAATAGATTCATTAGATTGTAGTACTGTAAAGAAGATTTGGTCTTTTTATCGAACTGACTACGCTATTGGCCTCATAGGTCTTTGCAGCTTTACCAAACTACGGAAGATTTGGTGTCATTTCCTTCCTTACTATACATGTGAAGCCGGGGCAGATAACTAGTAAATTCTATAAAAACCTAAGCAAGTCTTAAATATCAAGGCTGATGTCAATTTTCTTGATATGTTATTGTGACAATTTGAAACATTATTTTAGAATTTGGTACGGTTATGGTGGACTAACGGATATGGTGATCAGCCTCTATATAATTTAAGCATTTATGGTACGAACTCTGAAGAGGTTAACATAACGCATAAAAGATTGCAAATTGGTATCCGGACTTTGGAAATAGTTGAAGATAATGCTTATTCAGTATTTGGTAAGGATGTAGGAGCTATACTTTTTAAATTAATATGGAGTGTGGAAATGGTTATGAACATCTATCTCCCTCCTCTGTTTGTCAACAGATTTTCTTCATTCTTTTTTTATTTTTTGCCAATCAAAACTCGGTATACTTCAAGGAGCTTTTTAAAAAGCACAATTTATTAGTTTGTCCAATACAACTGACAGTTCTTACAAGACTAACTTAAAAAACTAAATACACTATTTCATCGACTGTTAATGCAGACCGGACGACCACCCAGTTATGCCGACGTAGTAATCTCTTATCTTTGTTTAGACGCGTATGGCTATGGTTTCCTGCCTTATACCGGGCTGCATAACTAGCTATTGACAAGCTCGTGTTATCAATAAAAACATTGTATATTTTCTCTATGGTCGAAGTTAGACCACAGAACGAGCACTTGTATGTTTTTAATTAGAATACTCGATACTAATTAAATATTTTACTAATTACATGTAATGGTTTTGTTGGTTTATTTACTTTATGGTTTGTTTGTATGTGTAATTAAGAGAGAAATTATTTAATTTTACATTATTCCGCGAAATGTAACTTTTGTAGTTAATCTCAACTACCATTATGTTATGTGAAATTTCTGCTCTAATTTCACTATAATTTATAAGAAAGGTTTTAGTTACATAAATAGGGTTATGGAGATCTGCCGTTGTACGCGTATCGCGTAAAAACTACAATTTTAATCAGTTTTTTATAGTTTTACTATTAAAACCCTTGATCCGAATTTAATAACGATAACTTTTTAATATAATGTTACTACAGTTTTAAGAAACTACAATTTGTTGTTACTGCTGCAGCAGTGCTTGTTTCCTTGCCGTGGGAAAGTCAGGCAAGCGGTGTGATGCTTATGTATTTTCCTCTGTACATAAAATACAGTGTCAAGATACATTGAACATATTTCTACATTCCTCAACGCACCGAAATCCCCGATCCCTTCCTCTCCTTTTCATAACCGCACCACGCGCGCTGGTCTTCGGAGCCATAGTTTTACGGTAAATCTTATCTGGGCACGAACTAAAAAGTTCGCAACGTCTTATAATTGCCGTACCATGAAGCTGTGGAACAATCTCCCGGCAAGTGTTTCCTCCTTATGACACGGGGTCCTTCAAGTAGAACGTGAATAGATACTTACGCAGGCCGGCATGACAATTGCTATTATTTTTGGATTGTACTGTGCTTACCATCAGGCACAGTACAGTCATTTTGCCGAGCTACAATATAAGAAATCTCGGGTTATTTTAAATAAAAACAATACGAAATGTGAATATTCTTTTATTCAAAATATTGAATACACAAAATGAATATGCGTGCGATAATTACGAACTAATTACAAATAACAGCAATACAATATAATTGTTAAATTAATCTTTGGACGACTCTTCCTAAACTGGTAAGGGCTTTTGTTGTATTTTAACGCAGTAGGGTATGATCATAGTTATAATAAGACTATTATGATATATTTAAGTGTTGTGACGGACAACATACCGGTTATATCGACCCAAAACTAAGGTCCCGGCATTTACGACTAAATATGAGTAGTCCCTTCGATGTCATTGTAATACATTTTGACTGTACTTACATATATACGTACGTAAGTAATTGTATATTAAAAATATACTAATATATAAGTAATTGTATATTAAAAAATACTTCGTAATAAAAGTTATGTTTTATCACTGGAATATATTTATTTCTCTAGGGAATATATAGTTGGAAGCATATCTGATATTATGTATTGTACTGTTTTTAATTTTAATTTTGGAGGTTAGAATTCCTTTATCATAGTTTTAATTAAAACAGATAATCTCAGTTTTATGAAAATAAACCAATACTGAACGGTCAATTATTTTCTGTAAAATGAAAATACATTTTCCGCAGAAAATTATCAATTTCAATTAATCTCACTTATATTTATTTCTATAAAATCATCGACCCTTACCTAAAAGAGGTCATAACCTAAAAATGACAACAAAGTTTTTTTTTAATTTAATAATAGAGAAGCACCATTTATTAAAAGTTTCTCAAATATTATAATAAATATAGAACAAAGCTTTCTATCACTAAGTTAGTTGACAAGACTAGTTAAATTAGAGAGATTCAGTTGCAAGGCAATATAAAAGCTTGAAGAACATCAAAGACATCAATATCACAACAATTTATTAGGACACAGGCTAGTTTAAACCGACTTCAAAAAAGACTTCAATTCGGTTGCATTTTTTTAAAATGTTTTTTAATCCAGAACTTCGTCATTTAAAAACAGATTTAGATTTTTTTTATTGCAAAAGGATTTTTTCAAGGGGATTTCATTAGCATTGAACTGTGGATTTGGAAGATACCTGATGATTTTTTCGTGTATTTTTCTTGAAGTCGGTTTTTTTTTATTATACTTATAATAAAATAAATATTAATGCAATTATATTGCAGACGAATTATATAAGTGATGTTATGTCTTATAAATTTGATTTAAGGTTATATCTTATAAATTGAATTATGGGAGACGTGGAATGAAGATATCGCGTAATTATTTGTACTCTAAGATACTGTAGCTGCTTATAAATTTGATTCATTGTATGGTTTGCTTATATACTAAACTAAATCTAATGGTGTTCTTGCTTATAATAATCACTACATATTATAAAACAAAGTCCATTGCCATGTCTGTCTGTCTGTCTGTTCACGATAAACGTGAAAACTACTGAACAGATTTTCATGCGGTTTTCATTAGTAACGTGATTCACGAGGAAGGTTTAGGTATATAATTTGTCTTTTTTTTATTATCAGGCCGGGACAACGTCCGCCGGGGCCGCTATTAATTAATAATTGAATCAATCAATGATAATAATGAAAATGGCTAATAATAATGGCTTCGTGGTTATTGTGTTCGGACACTACACTATGTAGGTTTAAAAACCTTGGACCAAAGGGGATGGGCAGGGGGTCCATCTCCTCATTGCACAGGTCCAGCTGACGAGGGGAGGCAGCTGGTGTGTACCTAGTCTGTCTCCCTATTATGTAGCAGCCCAGCGGCCACCTTCCGCCGGGCGGTCCGTTGGGGCGGCTATCCAAGGTGATTAGCGTAGGACGATCCCTTGCCGCTCCAACAATACGGTCTGTCGTTACACCGTGGTGTTTTAGTCCGTGCGAGTCGGACATAACCCACTCTCTCCCCCGGGAGGGTGGCGTATCCATAACGGATTTCCCCATGATAATAAAAAAAAAGAAAAAAAAGTTAACACATCCTTGCCAATCAACCTGAGCTATTAATGAAGGAAAATATCGTGATGGAAGCATAGTATGCTCGTAGGGCATTTCCCAGCTTCAACCTTCAGGTTGAACGTCTGTCGCCAATTATCTATAGGTGTGTTCCGATAGCCACATACGAAAGGCATACCTCCTCTAGGTTTTTTCGTGTTTACAATCTTATACCACATCCTCATTTAAAATTGAGTGAAACGTTAAATCGTACGTAATAATCAAGACAAAACGTTAAAAATCCTATAAAGCATAAAATTATAATAACAGTGTCGTTACATTTCATAATGAGGTAAATCGAATTTTAATCTTTCATATAGCATGTCTAACTTTATTAAGATTTCCATTTTTTATAACGCCGAGAATCCAAAGTCCAAATTCTGCCGTCCATAAGTTTGGCGTCCATTACATTTATAGTTTTCTTTATGATTTTCATATTTTACATTTACGAAATTTGAAGATCTTAAAAAATAACGTAAATTATTAGGCACGGCTAAAATTCGATTCAGCTCATTTTGAAATGTAAACGGGTCAATAACATTTTCTTAAATTTACTATAACAATTAATCGTATCGATTGTATTCGAGTTATACGAAACTTAAGTACAATAATACACACAGGAAAAATTCCTAGCAAATTAATTCGATTATTTTCGTTTTTATCGTTATCGTAATTTAATAATTATCGTTTTTCATAACAAAAAGTTTTTTATACAGATAATAGGTTATTTTATTCTCATACTAACGACAAATGAATCGCATGTTGTAAATACAGTAGAACCCGCTTAATACGATTTCTTGTGTATTACGTCATTTTACACCTGTCCTTTCATACATTTCTTAACGCCTAATGCGTTTCGTCATCCCTAATATGCTTAATATGCACTATGATTATGATTTGTAATAGTGCATCATTTATTTGTTACAATATGACCACAATTAAGCGAAAGGCATTGTCACTTCAAGAAAACAAGGATATTGAAAGTTTTTGATGAAAAAACACAAACAACACATCAAACTCAGTTAGCCGCTGAACTCCAGTTACCGGTTTATACGTTACGTACCATTTTAAAGAATACAGATAGAATCAAAGAAAAATACAGATTGAGAGGTGTGAATCAACGCGAAGACGAACTGCAATAGTTAATTTATATTGGAAATCTTGTAATCGTAAACGGGTTTTACTGTATATAATATAAAACGTATCTCAGACGAACATATGAAATGAATATACAGACATAACTAATAATTAGCCATGCGAAATGGTTGTTGAAGGAATATTAGATAACATAATTATGCTTTTAGATAATCGAAGTAAGAGAAGATAGATTCTAAATAGATTTTAAGCATACGACAAATCACGACCAAATAAATTAAAAATTTCAGAAATATGCGAATTCTGTTTAGAATGAAAAATGCCAAGTTACGTTTATTTTAAACTGAAATTTATCATGATACCTGTAAATATATGAGTAATAATAAATAATAGCTATATTTTATATGAGAATAATTAAATAATTCACAACGTATATATAAATATTGTTTATGAATTGACGTGAAACATCTAAAGCGCTGTTAATATTATTAATCCATGCATCATAGATAAGCACCGAGTCTGAAAAAAAGTAAATATAAAAATAATATTATATATATAATTACCACATTAATTAATAGCGTATTCAGTCTAAAGTCAATATGAATAAAGGATTTCATATCCATTGACGTACAAAAACCCAAGCCACACAGCCTCGAATAAAAGTAGCGCTCAAAACCGTCCCGCAAAATCTCCCCAACTATATATATATATATATTTTTTAAGAAGATAAACCAGATCGAGTTTCTTGCCGGTTGTTCTCGATAACTGGGTTGTTTTCCGAACCGGTGGTAGTTTTAACGTTCATAAGTGCCTTTGTAGGGCCTAAATTGAAATAAAATGTCTTTGATTTGATTTGCTAAACTTATAACTTTGCAAATTCAACCTTGCCTGAACGATTTAAAATTGATTTTACAAGGACGCAAGCGACGCGAGACTATTTGAAATGAGTGCATAATCCAAAATTATGCACTTATTTTTGTGCGCCGGCTGTGAGACGTTAAGTGTGCATCTTGGGTTTTTGTATATCAATGATCATATCATATAAAAATTAAAAAGAAATGACCAATGTCTTTAATTGAAAAGTGCATTTTTTGTGTTATTATGGTTGTAGAGAAATTAATATTTAAAAAAGTGCAATGAAAAATGTAGGTTTTTATTTTTATAACTTAACGGAAACCGTGAACTACTAAGTAATCATCATATTAACATGCAAGCAAGAGTATTTCGTATGTTTTGTGTTATAGACAATGATATTATAACTATAGATACGTCATAAGGTTGTCGACAGCGCCTTACTAAAACTTAGCTAAATAGCTTCTTTTTAACGGCTGTCCCGGTAATCCGCCCGTATCTAAGCAACATATAACTATTTTTGTTTTGAAGTGAAACTTCTTTAGGCGCATGACGGTAAAATTTTTACAGATGTAACGTCACGCAGGTATGCAACGGAAGTGACGTCATTTGCAGTAAACTATTTTTGTTATTATTATGTTTTTTTCTATTTTTCTAAAGTTTTAGATTTGTATAAATATAAAAAAGACTTATAAATTAGTTCGCCAAAGAAGTTTCACTTTTGACATGTGTACTTTGTACGCACGCACTTTTTTTTCACTACCGATATTGAGAATATGTTATCTCACTTCCACATTGTATCTAGGACAGTTTACGTATGTGTGCGTTATTATACCATTTGTTGACAAAATATCATGTAGGTTACGTATCTACACCGTCTTAGCTATAATATCATTGGTTATAGGCGTTATGAGGCAAATTAACATTAAATTATAATGACAGTCACAATATGTAAAATACTATAATATGCATGCTAAGTTCACGTTAGCAGTGGAAATTACACAAGAATATGCAATGAAAATGAAAAAAAAAAAACAGTATTTATACGAATGCAATTTTTTTTTAATTCTTAACAACCACAAATCTTAGCAAAATTGTGATAGTGCCGATAATCTTTATATAATGGTTACATATAACATAATTCATTTCACAATGGCATCTAATTAGCGAATACACGACAATATACCAGGTGAAAAGCTAGACACTCGCAGTATTCTAGGATATGACGCTTCATGGTCACATTTAACACATAAAATAATAATATCAAAACAAATACTTATAGACAACAAAGAGAGCCTTAGGTAAAGTTTGTTTTAACAATTTCAAAAATATGGGTAATAACTTAAATAAACCTAGTTTGAATGACCAGTGATAAAACCTGCGAGCAGCGACCCGGAGTTAATAACTTTCGATAATAAATCGGACAATACACCTTTTTGTTTGTTCAAACTTTGAAAAATTATCCTTTGCTAGTTGGTTGGCTTCTCTTCCACTTCACCCGACGGTCATTGACACCGTGCTTTAACATAGACGCTCAGAGGATTGAGTATGATTTTTGTATGTTTCTAGATAATTAGGTAAAATATTAAGCAACATTTTTTTTTATGATTTAGAACGTGAATCGAGTGCAGAGTGTCCTCCATAAATATTGCTACTGTCTAAAAATTCACCTGGTATAAACAATTACATGAAATAACAATACCAACCTTTAATTAAAAACATCCGAATAATGACCTAAATCAACAAAATATCTGTACAATATAAATAAAACACACTTAAAACAACCGGTGATCAATATTATAATATGTTATCACATAAAATATGTACTACCACACAAGATTTACATAAATTTATGCTTTATTTATTAAGAAAGTCATATTTTACTTTTTTTATTGCTAAGTTTTAAACTAAAAAAACATAATTGAATTATAAGTTTAACAAAAATTATACAATGACATCAATTATTTATACTTTTTCTTAATGAACAATAATAAAATATTAATACCTGATGTATTTTTACAAATAAAGTATGGACACAATTTTATTGTAATGCATGAGCTTTGAAATAATAATTAAATCCATAAAAAAAAAAACATAATTTACAGTATCAGCTATGTATTATTGACATATAGAAATTTTCATATATATAAAATCATACTTTCATATATTTTTAATACCACGAATGAAGCTGGTGGATAAAAACTATTGGGTTTAAGCGAAATTCCTTAGAGAAACGATCGATTTACCTGACTCGCGAATGCAATGCCGCCCTTTCCTCGGAAGGCGTGTCCCTTAGGAACGTCGAGGAAAGATTCAGCACCACCATGAGACAACAGAGCAGGAGCGGTCCCAGGATAGCACCCTCGGGGCCCAAGTAGAATATACCGCCGGCTATAGCCAAGCCCGTGACGTACGGATGCCCACCGCTTAAAAATATATATAAATACTTCAATACTAAATACTATCTTTATATATATACGAGCTGTGCCCGGGACTTCTTTCTCCGCGAGAATTTTACTTATGTAAAAGTGATTATAAAAATCATCTGAATGAATAATTATCTACTTTTCTCTCGTAATTAAGCCGCGTCGTTATTCAACTTACAATAACTTTTGATAGAGTTGACAGATTTTAATAAAACAAAGAGTAAATGTTACTCGAAGATATGCTTTATGAATTTCTTGTCAAGGTAATATCATGAACGCAGTACTTTAACAGTGATGCGTGTCCAAACAAACCGACAAACAGACAGACATTTGTAAAAATGATTGAAATGTATTTTATTACTTATTCCTGCAATAATTTTTCAACAAAAATCTAAAAAGTACAGACACGTCATATTTACATTTTCATTATAGGTATGTATGGATTTCAAAATAAGCTAAATCCAATTATAGCCGTTCCCAAGATTTTACATTATTTTTCAAGATTTTAAAATTCCTAGGTCATCAAAAGATCTAAAAGCCTTATGGACGGCGAAATTTAAACTTCGTTCTCGGTGGATAAAAACTGGAAATCTTAAAAAAATAAACATGTTATATGAACGAGCTGATTTTTAAATGTAACGGCTCAAATGCGAAATTGATTTTATATCTTATAGGTGGTAAAGCCACGCTGACGCTACTACTGGTTTCAGCAATAATGGGTCAGCTCGTCCGGGGTACTACCGCCCTCTCATAGAAATCCGACGTGAAGTAACAGTACTTGCACTGTTGCGTTTCGTTCGGTCAGTGAGAGCGCCGGATACCCAACTCCCCTCCCCCTCCCCACTTCTCCACTCCTTCTCCCAAACACAGGCTGGCAACGCACTTGCGACTCTTCTGGTGTTGCAAGTGTCTATGGACGGCGGTGATCCCTTTACATCAGATGACCCGTCTGTTCGTTTGCCTCCTATGATATATATTTAAAAAAAAGAAAGTACCACCACAATGTATCCCTTCCGAGTTGATGCGCTCACATACATTTGGTGATTAATTTTTATTTATACATGCTTATATACTTACTCTTTGATCTCCGCGTATACTGCGGCATCGAGGAACGCAATGGGTGCAGCTTGGGCTATCAATAGAAGTAACGCAGCTATTGGTCTCCCCTGAAGCCAGACGTCGAGACCCGCAGGTATACCGGCGAGATAAGGACCGAGGAACGGAGCTGCACCTAACACCGCTGCTAAAACTAAAAAAATCGAGAAGGATTTGCAGTAACATTTTGATGGTTGTTAAGTCGCTTGTGCGCCAATAGATGGCGCTGTACAATATATTGGTAAAGCTGCAAGAAGTCCCAAAACACATTACCGATTTGCCTGATAGTGAGTTCCAGAACCATGTCAAGCGGGTTTTAATATCTAAATGCTATTATAGGGTGGATCAATATGTGAACGATTATGACGTCAGGAAATGACGCCCCTCTCTGTGCATCTACTAATAACGAATGTAAATATTTATGTTCCTGTAAAAATATATGATATGAAAAGATAAACCACATTGAGTTTTTTGCCGGTTCTTCTCGATGACTGGGCTGTTTTCCGAACCGGTGGTAGTTGATGTCCATAAGCGTCTTCTCAGGGCCTAAATTGAATAAAGGATATTTTGATTTTGTATCGCGATGTCAAGAGGAATGCCAAATTACTGACCTTACCGGCGCTTGGTTACACATTCGGATTTCTACATCCCATTCGCTAGGAGGTTTCTATTACCTAGTCGATATCGTTAGATTGTCATAAAAGTCGAGTCCAAAAAATAGCGAATTAAAACCAAAATTCTATCGACAACTCTATAAGACCTGTCATTGCCTATATTGTATTCATGAATTTCATAAGCATTTAGTTTGTCGCCATGTTCTAACATCAATAAAATGATAAAGGTTTGCCGTTGTGTATGCATTACTTAAAAACTATTAAACAGATTTCGATTATTTTTTGAAGTAAAATTTCTTTACGCACGCTTGTCTTGTGGAGTAAGCTGGTGAATAAGTGACGAGAGCGTTACGTAAAGTGTGATTGGGCGAGGCGATCAGAAGTTGAGATGGAGATATAAATTAGTGAAGCCCATAGTTAGTAAAAACCCATAATAAATTTAAATATTTGTAAAAAAAAAATGTATATTGTATATATTATACATATCTCTATATATAAATTTTTTCTGTACGTGTGTATGTCACTGAACTCGTAAACGGCTGGACCGATTTCGATGAAATTTTCTGTGCGTATTCCAGTGGATCCGAGAATGGTTTAGATCCACAATTGGACTTTTAGGATTTGTTAAATAATCACGGCAGGACAACGTCCGTCGAGCCCGTACATACATATAAATGAAGCTAAATAATTTTTACTTCAGTCGTGTGGTCTAAAGCACACTCATTTTTTTAGTTTAATCTTCAAACTACTTGGTCTTTACTTTAAAAAAATTCACGATTTTTATAAAGACTACGCAATCAGTGATGTGTATTTTCTTTGCCGTGGAGAAGTAGGTTAATCGTTGTGGTGCTTCAAGTTTTTTTCCTCTGACATAACATATATTAAGATAATAAACGACGCAGACAAGTCTGCGGTTATCAAATGGTATATAATTTAATATCCGGGCGAATGAGCTTCGTTCGTTTGGTTGACACAATAATTACACACATTGCAGATGTAAAAGTAGTTTTTTTTTATTCGACCAGTTGATCGTTAATTACGTCTTAAGGGCTGGACGTAATCTAATGAAAGTCAATCCTGAAATAGAAATTACATCGTCATAATGAAGCCTTAATAAAATTTACAGATTCTCTTTTTGTGATGTTTCTTTGATTGAACTAACTATTGCTAGACTGCGGGGTGGTAGGGTATTACAGCCCGACTGGGTCGCAACCACCATGTATATGGCGAAAAAGCCCGTCATAGTGATTCGCTTCTGCGGGTCGCGTTTCGGGATCAGCCTGTGCATATCCAGCATTTCGCAGGCCGGCATGACAGTGGCGACCGGTGATGGATAGTGTGTCGCTTGGTGGTCGCCATTGTTTGTGGATTGTACTGTGCTTACCATCAGGCACAGTGCAGTCATTTTGCCGTGCTACTATAAAAAAAAAGACTATTGTAATACGTCATATAACGAGAATCTCTTTTATATACCTAAGTCTTTTTAATTTTAAAGGTCACTTCCTTGTATAAAAATACCCAATATTTATTGTTGAAACAAATTTATAAATATTAAATAAACAATGCCCAAGAAAAAAAAGTAAGATTTATTATTGAACAACAACATTATCTCTCTTTTTTATCGGCCTTATTGGTGACCGTAATTGAGCGTACACATATTTATAGAAATCCAATGCTTTTTGCCGATCGTACGCGATATTGTCCCTGCACTGTGTACCGACACATCGGTTAACGTACTCCTCTTTGGTTGCAGTGCTCGGCTTCTCAGTTTGCCTCTTCTGGGATGTACTAGTACTCCTTAAAGTCTCAACGAAATCTCTCGAAGAATCGAATACAATTTTTATAGCAGTTTTATTAGCCATATTCAAATTACTATCTTTAAGGAGGTCATCTTTGTTTATAGCGGTCATGGCAGCGCTGACGTCTCCGTTTGGCGGATTAGCCTGTCTTATCAAATAAAGTGTTGGTTGCGGTTCAGTTACATCTTCGTCGGTTGTCACTTCGTTTGTAACAGCGTGTTTGTCATTATACAGTAGGCACATAATTTCAGGGTCAAGGTTTATTTGACACATATGACTATCTAATAATAGCTTTAGAACATCGACGGGTAGAATGCAAGGCGCTGATAAACAAGTATTATTGTAAGTTACGTCGAGTATTAAATCTCTCAGATCTGCATTCGTTGTATCCGAATTAATGAAAGCGATATCTCGACATTTACAATTGATTTTATTGTTACTAAATAATACAGATCCTGGTTTACAACTATTGTAATCGAATATTAGAGAGTGCGGTTCGAGATTTTCAATATTGTTTTTGGAGAAAATTAACTGCATCCTGTTCGTTCTCTTTCGTAAGCATTTAACGTTGGTAAGTGCGTTACCTTTAAGGACAGTTATATAATTCCTTGATATGTTTCCGTTGACGAATTTTAATACTAAGCCGTTTAATTGTTTAAATTTATTTCCGATAATTTGTATGCTATCTGCTGTTATGTTAACTGTATTAGTGAATATATCATCAAAAGTGTTATCAGTTATTATAGCTGTACTACTTTGAATCATGAGCCCTCTATACTTTAAATTTCCGATTCTACTATTCAACAGTGAAAACACTGTGTTATCGTTGCCCATGATTGCTTCTACCGCTTGATTCTGTATATCATTTATAGTAACATTATCGAATTCAATACTTTTTATACCGCTGACATTGAAAATAGCTCTGGTATTTATTGAATTTATTCTGCTATTATCTATTCTTATTTTCTTTAATGTTGACGTGCCTAAACATTTCAGCTCATTAGCAGACGTCGGTGATTTTAAAAATTTCCGCGGAAGTGATACTATTTCTTTCACATTAGATATCGTCATCTCGGGTGGTGTTTGAACTATAGAGGTACTCGACAATGTTACGAATTCTAGTCTATCGCAATCTTTGATGTTAAACTTTTGTAGTAGTGAATTCCTTTGTAATGCAGGACAATCCAATACGACTTGCACATCTTTACAATTCTGAACGGTTAAACTCGTGATATGATCTGTGTAGAAGTCTTTCAAATGGACTATAAAATCCTAAAACAAATAAATTTTAATGTTGTCAAAGGTTTCGTACTAACAGCAATTACTTAAATGGAAATTACTTACATCGCTCTTAACGACTGCACATGTGTAAACGATTTCGTTCGATACGTTATTCTTACAAGACCATTCCGGGTTTTGACAACTCGTGAAATTGATTCTTACGGCGACGACGTATCGAAAAATCACAACAGAGAGTAATAAAAAACTTGTATAAATCATTCTCGATCCAAAGGCGTAATATTTTCACTGAGAGCACGGATTTATCAATCGGCACACAAAAATGTCACATCGGTTACGAATGAACATCATCTGGAGATAATTCTCACTTAGACATCCAACAGAATGTTACTTATAATATTTTATCAGGTTCATAATAAGTTCATCGACTTCTCGAATTTTTGTATGTGAAATATTAAACGCTAATAATATTTTGGAGTGAACGAATCGATTCAAACTTAGAGTATCCAAGAAATGTAGATAAACCGAAACGATTACTATTTATATGTACGATACCTAGATTTCTGTGGTGTGTTTAACTTTGTACCTATCTCAGAGGTCAAATTTCCTGATAGTAAGGTAACCGTAGTTAAAATTCCACACCTATATTTACATAACAGTAAGCATCCGTGTATTCATTATCACTTTTAGTTAAATACTTGTTCAATTCATTCTCTTTCTACGGAGTTCCGTGGATCTAATGGACGAGACGCTTACGACTATTCCGTGGAAAGAAAACTCATAAAAAAAACTAGCGAGAACTTAACCCCTCGGCTGATTTTTTAAGACTCAGATATCTAGCTATTTTTGTTTTGTTTATAATGTTACATTAAATTTGTTGGTACATGCCGGTGTACATGCCTGCGGACACCGGAATATATTCCACAGGTCAAACCACCAGACCACTTAATTATTTTTTTATTGGGGACTTACATTATTATGATTTTTATACATAGGATATTACAAAATAATGATATTTAATATTGATTATTAATGAATTTTATTTTTATTTGCATTTTTTTTTCTATTATAATTTTCATATTTTATATTATTATAATGGTTTATTGTATCTAATACTATATTATTATTACTGAGAAAACTCTGAAACCACGAATCCTGAAAAAAAAACCCTGAAAATGCAGTCGTCGGGAATAGTCTAAAGTTGGCTAGTTTTCTGTTACATAGAAATGGCAATATAGCAAGCAAACCATACTCTTGAAGAACTTTGTTTTTAACCCGACCGGTGGTGCCGCTCAAGCAGACACTATAAATAGCCAATGTTAAAGCGTACTGAAAAATTGTAAGGCTAAAAGATCCCATCAGACTTTGTAACTATATAATAATAATCATAAGTACAATGGTACAACAGAATTATCCCAAGGAGGGTTGATGTCAGGCAGGCGGCCGATCGTAAGAATTAAGCGAAATCATATACCACAACATGACAAACATGTTGTACCGACCCCACTTATATGGGATAAGGGTAAGAAGAAGAAGATTGATTATTAATGAATTTTTTCCTTTTTTAACTTTATTATAAATTAGCTGCCCGCTTCGGTTTCGTACGAGTTTAATAGCAAAGAAACAGAGTCCAATTCTTCCCTGTTCGGAGTTTTTGGCGGGATCTTGGAATGTCATGTAGTGGTCTTTATATATTTTATCTATAATCTTGTGTTATTTGTCTCTATATTGTGTAATGTTGGCGGTGCTTTACGTAATATAGTTAGGTTATTGTGCACAAATAATACCACGGAGCATGGATTCTGACTTGCCACAAAAACTCCATGGAAAGTTCTAACAAGATGGCCACCATCTTGTTAGTTCATTGTAATTATATCAAGAAACTTGTAATATCGATACTCACTTGACAATGGCAGTAATAGTCTACTAGAAGACTGGTTGCCAAAAATAAAATAGAAGAAGAACTTGTAATACTATTAACTACTCGACAATGGCAGTCATAATCTAACAGATTGTACAGTACGACTAAAAATGGCAACTGATGTCACCAAATGTCAATCTGTCAATATTTTGAAAAGTATCCCTACTTTGTACAACCTCACAGACGTTTTATATGGAGATTTTTTAGCCCAAATTTTTCCGTAGCATATTTCAAACATTTACTTTATATTCTCGTTTATATGCTCGTAAACTAATTACATGTTATGTCATGTCATTTTATTTGCATCTATTTTTCTATTATAGTTTTCATATTTTGTATTTTTATAATGGTTTATTATATCTAATATTATATTATTACTGTGAAGAATCTGAAACCACGAATCCTGAAAAAAAATGGCAATATAGCATGCAAACCATAATCTGGAAGAAATTCGTTTTTAACCGGAACGAAAAATTTTAAGTTTAAAAGAGCCCATCAGACTTCGTAACTATTCGTAATCATACATACAGTGGTACAACAAAATAATCCCAAGGAGGGTTGATGTCAGGCAGGCGGCCGATCGTAAAAATTAAGCCAAATCATATACCACAACATGAGAAACATATTGTACCGACTCTACTTATGTGGGATAAGGGTAAGAAGAAGAAGAAGATGCTCGTAAACTAATTGTGAATTACAAACACAATAAAAATACTAAATAGATACGACCGCTCTGAAATGATTCGCTTACATACATTCGGCAATTGATTTTAATTTATATAGATGTCCGACAAGATATGTCTGTAAGGTGTTAACAGGAAGGAGTTTTTGGTGGGATCTTCGTCTGTCATGTAGGGTCTTTTACATTTTATTCATAATCTTGTGTTATTTGGCTCTATATCTTGCAATATCGGTGGTATTTTACATACTTGTAGTAAATTGGATGGAAAATAATACCACGGAGCATGAATTCTGAGATGCCACAAAAACTCGCTGGAAAGTTCTAACAAGATGGCCACCATCGTGTTAGACACTTGTAATACTATTACATACTAGCACCTGCTCTTGACTTCGTCCGCATGGAATACTTCCTTTGGGCTAATGCTAAGGTGTAAGGGGTGTCAAATAACATCTAAGACTTGAGACATCCAAGCCAACCTCACTGCACGTGGTGCACCCTGCTGAATAACGAACGAGGCAATGGCGGTAGCGGGGTGGTAGGGTTCTACAGCCCGACTGGATCGCAACCACCATGTATATGGCGAAAAAGCCCGTCATAGTGATTCGCTTCTGCGGGTCGCGTTTCGAGATCAGCCTATACATATCCAGCTTTTCGCAGGCCGGCAGGACAGCGGCGACCATCGAAGGATAGTGTGTCACTCGTTGGTCGCCATTGTTTTTGGATTGTTCTATGCTTACCATCATGCATAGTGCAGTCATTTTGCCGTGCTACTATAAAAAAATAAATAACACGCAACGGAAGTTCTCAAGAAGAAAAAAAATGGAAACATTCTTCATCAGTGCTCCACTCTTATTGGTGTACTCCTTAGCGTGATGATATATAAAGCCTATATAACCTTCCTCGATAAATGAGCTATATAGCACTGATATAATTTTTCCAACCGGACCAATAATTTCCGAGATTTACTCCCTACAACGTCACAAACTCACAAATTGACAAACTTTACCTCTTTATAATATTTAGTATAGATTTGACAACGGTAATCATAGTCTGGAATATTGGTTGCTAAAAATAAAATAAAAAAAGATGTTAATAACTAACCCGATGGAAGGTAGACCACTTTGGCGCCAAAAAAGTTATGCACAAGCCACGTCCACAGTCCGTAGAAAAGCGCCATTTTGAATGAAGCTCTAAAGACCTACGAAGAAATATTCGTACATTTATTATTTGAAGTCATTTCTACTTCGATCAACAATAACTAGATAAAGGGGCGGCGCGAAAAATACGTTTCAGACGCCGCAGTGTATTCAAAAGATGCAAAAATAATACCCGAAAAAGCAATGTAACGGCCGGACTATCTTACTTTCGCTAAATACATGTTGAATAAGTTATATTTTAAGCTTAAACCAACAAATAATATCAAATTTTGAACAAATTTACCTATTTTAAACC
The DNA here is from genome assembly GCA_015888305.1 of Antheraea pernyi. Taxonomy (NCBI): domain Eukaryota; kingdom Metazoa; phylum Arthropoda; class Insecta; order Lepidoptera; family Saturniidae; genus Antheraea; species Antheraea pernyi. Next base: position 174,597 of record MU158763.1, on the reverse strand, counting down.
TGTTACAAATGTTTGGCCTCCTTACGCACAATAACGGAAAAACGTACTTTATTCATTACATGTTAAGGTTGAATTCACACTAAATGTTGTTTATGTTGTCTTTTCATTTGTGAGGGGAGTAATGTATTACTTTGCTCGTTTTATCGTAAGTATTAGATAATATTTTGAACATTTGTGACTTTATTACTAGGTGTTATGGTTGTAATAAGGTTGAACTTAAAACTGTTTTAAAACTTTTTTTCTCCCTTTCTTAGTAAACAAATAGCTACACATCATATTATTATTATATACACTATATATTTACGCGGACAGATTTTAGCTTCAATTTTGTACGCGACCCTTTATCTAGTTATTGTTGATCGAAGCATTTCTATAAATTAATGTGATCGCCTGCATTCATTTCTAATAGCTGACAAGTTGATAATTGACATAATTTTCACACATTATTGAGGTATAACTGATTTGGGCGCAATTAGAATAAAATTTCGATGTTTTTTTTTTATCAGCACCGTCCATAGACAATTGCAATAGCAGAAGAGTCGCAAGTGCGTTGCCATCCTGTGTCAGGGGGAGGGGGATTGGGGAAGGGGGAGGGGCAGAGGAGGTGGGTTATCCGGCGCTCTCACTGACCGAACGAAACACAACAATGCAAGCACTGTTACTTCACGTCGGTTTTCTGCGAGTGGGTGGTAATAGCCCGGATGAGCCTACCCATTCATGCTTAGAATAGATGCATGCATGAATAGATTCAGCGTGGCTGTACCATGTATTATATATTGCACAAAATGACTACTTGAAAAAAAAACAGGGTGTGTCGTATTATTATTTTAAAATACGGTGTTAGAGTAATAATTGATTTTAGTATTTTCTTTGTCTTTCTGTTATAATTTGTTAGTTTTCATATTATTTATATTAAATCTTTAAATCTGTAAAATGGGTATTATCTACATTCGATTTATTGTTGGAGCATGCCGTGGTTGCCCATAAATATGACTAAATCTAAATTGAATTACAAAATTGTTACAGTACACGTAACCATAAATAATGGGTCTATCAAAACCGGGTCTCATTGTTCTCCTATGTGTTTACCCCGTTGTATCGTCACATAAAAAGTTTGCACATCAGAATTTCAAGGCTCTCCCATACAAGTTTCACTAAAAAAAAAACCCTATGTCATAATTGAAGAGAGAGAGATGACTGCGGGCAATGGAATGAGACAAGTGTACACACTCGCGAAATCCAGTAACAAAGACGACTTACTAAATATTGGAAATAAAGTGATACTGGTTTTTATTTATTTAGAATGAATCATGTGCCCAGACCTACCTCGTGCATTCATTGTATATATCATTAATTAAATATGCTAATTTGGAATATATTCATATTCTATATGGAAGCACCATTGGTGGAATTTGTAAATTAATTTACACTTGCATAGACTTTAACTTATCTTGATAATTTAATGTATGTCCGCAGAAACTTAGATATATTGGATCTAGTAAAAGACCAGCATAAATTAAATACTAGAAACAGCAACAAATTGGTCATTCCATGCTTCAGGCTCACTAAGTCCAAAAACAGTTTTTTAGGTAATAGTGTTAGGTTTTATAATAAAGTCCCAAAACACATTACCGATTTGCCTGAAGTTCAAGAACCATGTCAAGCGGGTTTTAATATCTAAAGGCTATTATAGTGTTGACGTCTGGAAATGACGCCCCTCTCTGTGCATCCACTAATAACGAATGTAAATATTTATGTTACTGTAAAAATATATGGACATGAAAAGATAAACCAGATCGAGTTTCTTGCCGGTTCTTCTCGATGAGTGGGTTGTTTTCCGAACCGGTAGTAGCTTTGACGTTCATAAGCGCCTTCTCAGGGCCTAAATTGAATAAATAATATTTTGATTTTGAACTGTGTACATATCGTGCAAGCTACATTCATATCCCAGAACAACTTTATGCTAAATATTATAGAAGATCAATGTTTGGACGTGTACCGAATTGAGTGCGCTGTTTTTTGTAGTAGGTTTTTTTTAATTATTATTTTTGGCAAGCAATCTTCTAATCAGATGAAGAACCGGCGACAGGAAGCAGGTAGTATACAATATATTACACGAAATGACTTCACATTATATCACATTATTAAAAACTACCGAATGGGTTTTCATGCGGTTTTCACCGGTCGATAAAGTAATGACTTTGCACCATGTACCACGAGGAAGGTAATTTATTTTATTTGATTTATGACCAGGGCGGGACAACGTCCGCCGGGCCTGCTTGTTCTATTATAATGGCAAGTGGGATTCGTTCCAAAATCCATTAGTAAACATATTAATTACCTGATTAATAGCAACGGATAGAGCTATGCCGATTCGTGGACCGAAATTAGGTTGTACTTTGGTGATAACTTCCACGGGCTTGTATAGCGCGTTACTCGACGCCAATAGGTAGAATAGAGTAGTGAAAAACACAACCTGAAAAAGAAATCTATATATGAGTAGTTAAATTACAAAATGACCTAAATCCAATTTTAGCCGTTCCTAACATTTTAGGTTATTTTTCAAGATCTTTAAATTTTGTACATGTCAAATATGGAGAACGTAAAATAAAAAAAAACGAAAAACCTTACGAACGGCAAAATTTGAACTTCGTCCTAGGTGTAGAAAAAGTGGAAATTAAAAAAAAAATACATATATATGAATGATTAACATTGGATTTAGCTCGTTTTAGAATGATCCTTCCCTGTTTCTCAACCAAATTTTTCCCGTAGTTTATAGACGATCTTTAAACGTTTTTGAAAAAAAAAATTGTTGTTTTCTCTCTATGTGGGTTAGAGACAAATCAGTACATCTTCCTCCGATTTCCCTTATTTCTTTTATCTAGTCGATACTGGCGAGATTTAGTGCTATCGGTAAAAAATTGGTAATTTGAAGAATTGAAGCTGGTATGCCAATTTTGAAGAAACTTTTACAAGCACAAAGAGTAATTTTCACAATATTAACGATACCACTCAACATTATGCTTCCTCTACAAGGACTTTTTTTTTATATTGCCTAGTACGCAAACGAACAGCTGGGTCACCTGATGTTAAGTGATCACCACCGTCCATAGACACTTGCAACACCAGAAAAGTCGCAAGTGCGTTGCCATCCTGTGTTTGGGGGAGGTGGAAAGGGGACGTTGAGGGGAGAAAGGGAAGTGGGCCTCAGGTGCTCTCACTAACCGTAGGAAACGCGAAAATGCAAGCACTGTTTACTTTTCGTCGGTCTTCTATGAGAGGGTGGTAGTACCCCGGGCGAGCCGACTCATTCATGCTGAACCCAGTAATAGCTTCAGCGTGGCTCTACCACTTTTAAAGGGCTAATAACTAATTATTATTATTATTTAAAATTAGTAAAAGGTTCTACAGATTAAGTATTAACGTCAAAATTACAATAAAAAAAAATACAACACAGTCCAGAATGAAGCTATATACAGTAGACTGGGCCAAAAAAATCAACTATTTTTTTTTAAAAGTATATCGTAAATATTATTTGGGATGACAAAAAAACAATTTTGTGAGAATTTGAGCTCCAAATATTTATATTTAGAGGTCTATCATCGCAACTTTTGATTTTTTTTCTGGAGCGGGTTTTTGTCACATAACTCCTAAGCCGTCGAGGTAAATGAAATTGACTAAGAGACATATTTTAAAGAGAATTTAATTGTCTACAAAAAAAGATTGATTGAAATTTTTTGTCAGATGAACCGTTATCTCATAACCACGCCTTGAAAATTGGTATGATTTCAGAATTTGATTTTTAACTTTAGGATCTTGTCATTCACTTAAAATTAGTATCCGAATAAATTCAATAGAGGTTCTTGAAGGGAATTTAATAATTAAGTTCGAATCCTTGCGGCGGAGTTGGAGCTTCCGGCGAAGGGAGCGCTATTTTTAATGCCATCTGCACTCGAGAGCCAGTCCCTCGGATTTACCGTGTCTACCATCATAAAACGCATCGTCATATAGCAACAGGTGAGCTTGTAGTGAAAAGCTAAAACTTCAAATATTAAAAAAAATAATTAAGTAACGCGTACTAGATACTCAAAAATCAACTCACCAAATTGATAAACATGTTGATGATTGCGCTACCGCCGCCCAGCAGTAGGGAAGTGAACGCACCGAGCGAACCCGCGAGCAGAGACACGTTGCTCGCGACCGGCACCCATATACTGCTAGCGATAGCGCTCAACGTGCCGACGTTCGCTTGTAACCACTTCACTATACCGCTGTAGTCCAATATGCCTGTACAAATCAGTTAACTAAAGCTGGTACGTACAACACACATACAAACACAACAAACAGACATTACGTTTCTGAAATTCCATGAATGAACGCGCGATACGACGTCGCATTATACACGCAACATGACGTCACACTGTATAAGCAACATGACGTCACACTGTAGACGCAACGTGACGTCGCACTGTATACGCAACCTGTCTTCGCATTGTACATGCTACATAAAATATATTTCTGTGTCTTTCGCACATAACCAACAACTTAGAAGCGTGACAAATACTGACATTGTTTTGCTTTTTGTATTGCGGGGTGGTAGAGGTGGCGGCGGCGGCACTCTGCCAGTTGCTCCCCAATATAAGGGGACTGAATTCCGGGTAGAACTCTACATAGGAGTCATACGAGCGACGGCTCTTTACGGGGCTCTCAGTACCACCAACGTGCCTGCACAGTACATTATGGCACTGAGGTATATCCGGGGATACCGCACCTTGTCCTTGGTGGCGGCCATTGCGCTTACTACCCTGGGAGCTGGAGACGGGGGTGCTTGAACCCGTACAAAGCGGCAAGAAGACTAATTGGAGAGCCTCCGGCTCCCAGGGAGATGGAAAAAAGGAGAAGAGAAGGAAGTAAGGAGGCGCTTTGACGATTGAAGCATGACTTGAACAAGCGGACGCATGTTTCGGTAGATATACTATAAACGACATCCGCCCGGTCCTACCGGAATGGTGCAATCGGACGCTGACGAAAATACTTTGTAGCACACTCTGAGAATGTTGCATGGGAGAGGTAGCGTTGCCTTCTGGCTGCGGCGGTAGGTACCGACACCACATTCTACAGCGAACAGGCATGAAATGTAATAGTATTCTTCTGCGACGAGATTATGTCACAGAAGGGCAGGGAGGGCCCACGAAGAGGATCCTCTTAACGATGGCCGATTTGTCCACCTCCTCCCACCAACGTAGTCGGAGGGCCCATCTCCTCATTGAACTAGTTCGGTTTACGAGGCGAGGCAGCTGGTGTGTACCCAGTCTGCCTTCCTATTAGAACGGTGCTCGGCAGTCAGCTTCCGCCAGGCTGACCGCTGGAGCGGCGTGGTCATAGCAATGCACGATCCTATGCCACTCCAACGATTGCGGCGACCGGTACACCGTGGGGTTCTAGTGAGTACGAATCTCACACTACCAACTCTCTCCCCCGGGAAAGTGGCATGTCCATGAGGATTTTTCACGTTAATAAAAAATGGTGGTAACCAAAACAGACAAGTAAAACATGCCTTGATACAAATGTTATAACACGATATTTTCCTTCGTTAAATAATAGAACGGGTGGCCAACAATGTGAATTTTATGTTTATACAGATAGGGATGCAAATATTTTTGAGTATTTCGTTAATAGTGCAAAGTTCGTGTTTTGCGTCGCCACGGTCACTCGCCAAAATCAGGTTTTCACCCCGCCTATAGATGTTCAAAACTTCATATTCATTGCGCTTAGAAAGTGAGAAGAGATAGAAGATCACTAGTTTAGATCTAGAATATTGAAACTTTTTTTAAGTGATAACATTTTAACTTACCAGGCGTTTGTGAAACATCATTAACGAAGTTATCCCAAGAATCTTGCACAGCAGAACTATCGACTTGAGGTCCGATAGTTGCGGAAAATTGTCCAGACACCCAACTCTGATAAACTCTATCCCATATCTCAAGTATTTGTTGTTCCACACGTGAAACTTTTTCAGGGTCACCTTCTTTGAGTATGCTTTTCACCTGTATAACAAAGTGTTATGTTGATATTTAATACTAGGGTATATAAATATAATTATAGGTACTGCGTAAATTATAATACATTTATTCGAATGATAAGATTGTGTAAATTTAATTGAGTATACTACTTTTGAATCAAAACTATCTTATAACTTTATAAAGCAACTAATGTATTAAGGAAATGTAAAATTGTAACTAGGTGTGTACATTACAGAAATGCTTTTTCAAAAACATTTGTAACTACGACACGCTCGCTATCTACTGTAACATGTAACGTGAACATTGGATACGTAAAAACTAATAGTATATCGAATGAGGTTTATCATCAGCAACATATCTGGAACTTTAACCTACTATATACCATCCTCAGTGCTCACTAACACTTTATAAGAAAGTAATGAAAATTTTAAGCTATACATTATCAAACAATATGTGTTAAATCTTTTATTATATAAATATAACTAGCTGTTACCCGCGGCTCCGCACGCGCTTTTTAAAAATTTATTAAAGAAATGTAAAATTGTGAGTGGGTGTGTACATTACAGAAACGCTTTTTCAAAAACATTTGTAACTACGATACGAACGCCATCTACTGTAACATGTAACGTGTACATTAGATATATGAATACTAATAGTATATCGAATGCGATGGGATTTATCATCAGCAACATACCTGGAACTTCAAACTACTATATACCAAACTCAGTGCTCACTAACACTATATAAGAAAGTAATGAAAATTATGAGCTATACATTATCGAACAATATATCTTAAATCTTTTATTATATACATATAATATGCCCGTATTGTCTATATACTTAAGTTATTCTTATACGTATATAATAACTGAGTTATGTAGAAGCAAACCTGGTAAATAAAACAATATGGCTGCCAAATTGACCAAAAAGATGATATAATTCATATTACATACAAATATACGTCTTTCAATTATGTATATTTATTCCTGGAGTCAGTAAGGCACACGTCTCACGCAGTTGTAACATATTTTTAATTTCACACGGACGAATACAAAGGTAGCAGTTAATCACTACATAGTGTACCAAATCAAATAAAAAAAGAATCATTAAAATCGGTTCACAATTGACTAAAATATCGATTAACATACATAAAAAAATACATACAACCGAACATAGTAACCTCCTCCTTTTTCGAAGTCGGTTAAAAAAAAAGTCCTTTGT
>MU158763.1:117928-162392 GCA_015888305.1 Antheraea pernyi | reverse complement strand
CACCTGATGTTAAGTGATCACCACCGTCCATAGACACTCGCAACACCAGAAGAGTCGCAAGTGCGTTGCCAGCCTTTGTTTGGGGAGGAAGGAAGAGGAAGGAGGAGTGGGGATGTGGGGAGGGGAGTTGGGTGTTTTCAAGGTTGTAATTCTATTATTATATTAATTATTACTAATTTCATTTATAAATCTAGTAATAATATAAAAAATTAAACATTTCTTTTGAAAACGTAAAACAATACAATTAATTTTACACTCTGTTAACATTTTGTATACTGTTTACACCCTTATGCGCTGGTTAGGACTGTATGAAGAGTGTTATATAAAATTAAATATAAAAATTCACTCAAACTCGTGTTTAATAAAAAATGAAATTAGGTGTGCACTGTACAAAGATCGGAAGCGAACGGGGTGTATGGAACGCCGCGACCCTCCAACCACATCCGACGCGGTGTTGCCAATACATTTTTAAAATATACAATTTATGTTGGTTCCCAACATGTTGCGACTTACAACAATGAAATACAATATTAATTTAAAAGTTAAATATGTTAGATTTTACAATATTAAGCCTTAGTAATAACTTATTTTATATTAAATTGTACAATAGCACATGAACTAAAAAAACCGTATTGTAAATAATGATACATGAACATTTCTTTATATTTATTTTAATCGCTACACTCTATCGGTAGTACACATACACGAGTAATGGAGCGGTGATATATAGCCTATAGCCTTCCTCGATAAATGAACTATCTAAAACCGAAAGACTTTCTCAAATCAGACTGGTAGTTCCTGAGATCCTAGCGTTCAACCAAACAAACAAACAAACAAACAAACTCTTCAGCTTTATATATTAGTATAGATATGCCCATATTGTCGATATAATTATGTTATTCTTATACTTTGCTATAACCACTGAGTTATGTATACGCAATCGCGGCAAATAAAATAAAATGGCCGCCAAATTGACCAAAAAGATAATATTTAATATTTCAAATTACATACAAATATATGACTTTCAATTATCTACCTATATTTATTCTTGGAGTCCAGTACAGTGCACGTCTCACGCGCTTGTTTACAGTAAACAAATTATTTTTGATCAACTTCACACGGACAAAGGCACGGGTAACAGTTCATCACTACATAGTGTAAAACAAAGTCCTCTGGTCGGTCTGTTTATCTGTTTGCGATAAACTCAAAAACTACAGAACGCATTTTCATGGGGAAGGTTTATGTATAATTTGACAAGGTTTTTTTTTTATTACGAGGGCGGGACAACGTCTGCCAAGCCCGCTAGTTTAAAATATATTATCTCATTAGTTAGTTATTTTCCTCTAAAAATCTCGTAAAAATCGGTCCAACCGATTTGGAGATAGCACTGCAGACGAAGTTTTGGCTAACAAAATAAAATAGTATAAGTTACTTCTTATATTGTGAGTTATCTGCTAGTGAAACTCTCGTGAAAATCAGTTCAAGCATTTCGGATATTCTACTGCGGCCGAAGGCGAATAAAAACTTAAATTACTTTTTATGTGGTCTGCTATCTACCAGTGAATAAATGAAAAGCGGTCCAACCATTTTGGAAATAGCCATGCGGACAAAACCGCGGACAAATAAAATAGAATATGTCAACTGCTATAATTTAGGCTATCAGGCAGTAAAAAGTAAAATTCCGGTTAAAATAGGTCCAGCCCTTTTGGACATTACCCGGAACACACAAACAAAATATAATAATATAAAGATACCGACGAAATATATATTAAAAAAATATATTTGTAGCTATATCCATTGTTCCATGTAAAAAGCTGTTATTTTAATTTTACATACATACACTTTATTTTTATAATACGTAATAGATTTTAAATAAAAAATTGGTATCAAAACTAAAGTAGAATAAATTTTTTGAATAGGAATACAAAATAAACTTTGAAAATGTTTGCGACAGAAACTTACCACGTTACTATGGTAACGTATATAATACTAACGCTAACGAAATCTTTATTTGAACAATTTTGTTTATGATTATGAAGACTAAGAATAATGATGGATAAAATAATGTACGACATATTTTATACAAGATTTGGCGCTTATGCCTTTATTGTAACTTGGACATGGAAGAGAATTGATTAAAGGATATATAAGAAATACCTATATTGACAACTTCAGAATTAACTGAAACTGAGAACAGAATTAAGACAACCTGTAAGAATAACTTAAGTATATCGACAATACGGGCATATTATATCTATATAATAAAAGATTTAAGATATATTGTTCGATAATGTATAGCTTATAATTTGCATTACTTTCTTATATAGTGTTAGTGAGCACTGAGTATGGTATATAGTAGGTTATAGTTCCAGGTATGTTGCTGATGATAAATCCCATCCCATTCGATATACTATTTGTATTCATATATTTAATGTACACGTTACATGTTACAGTTGGTGTGCGAGTCGTAGTTACAAATGTTTTTGAAAAAGCTTTTCTGTAATGTACACACCCACTCAAAATTTTACATTTCTTTAATACATTTTTTTTAAAGCGCGTGCGGAGCCGCGGGTTACAGCAAGTCGTATAATAAAAAAGTGAGATTCTGAAATTCGTTCATATTCAGCCTGATTGAATTTCTATTAGGTATGAATGTGAATACACATTTTTTTTCTATCATGTTGAAAACGAAATTTTAATTACTTGCACAATAACAATTAATAACAGTTAATAAGTACATCTTCCTCTTCTGTTTTTAAGTTGATTTTCCTTTCTTTTTGTTTAGTACATATTGACAAGTTTTAGGGTTAACATTTTTTTTTGTAATATTTTTAATTATATAATTTTTCATTCTTTTGTTTCCTTAATATTAAAAAAATAAAAAATAAGCCGCCATGGGACGCCTGGTAGATGTGAAACATCAAAATTGTTTTGTATAAGTTATATGCCTAAAAGAACAGAATAACAGGAATCAGCTATGGCATAATGAAAAGATTACAATTACAATTTCGTTTCATAAAATAATGACTGTTTATTTATTTTATTACATAAATATTTCTTTTTATTAAATACAAAAATTCAACTAGGCGCAGGCGCGGTGTGTTTGGCGGCATTTATCAAAGGGCGCTAGGTCGTTGGCGCGGGCCAAGTAACACTAATATAACGAGTGGCCGACAAAACAATTTGAATCTTATATTTATACAGATAGGCAATTGTATACGTATTTGAGTATTTCATTAATAGTGTAAAGTTAGTGTTTTGCGTCGCCACGTCGCGTCAAGCCAAAATCAGGATTACCCGCGCCTATAGGTTTTTCACGTCAAAATTAAAGGAATTATGGTCATATTATGTTCACTAGTGTCTCTCTTTGTATCTTCACTAACTTATATCTCCCTCTCAACTTCCATTCACCTCGCTCGATCACAGTTTTCGTAACGCTCTCGTCACGCGTAAACATACTTACACAGCTCACTGTTTATAATTGTAGTTTGAAAGAGTTGAGAAATTACTGACCGTTGTGGAGATTCCTTCTCTGCCATATGTATACGCGTTGTCGATGAGCGATTCGAATTTCTCTTGCCAGCCTTCAGGTAGGTACGCGTGTAGCTCGCTGTTCTGAACATACGTGCTGTTCAGAAGGCTACCACTCAGCTGTACAACCACTATAGCTTCTGAGTATATCTGGAATATTGTAAGAATAAAATCCAGTGTCATGATGTTTGTTCACGAGCTCCGAAACTACTCAACCGATCTCCATGAAAGTTGGCATTTATGTATAACTAGCGGGCCCGGCAGACCTTAATCCCACCCTGATTATACAAAAATCCTTGACAAATTATAGACTAAAACCTTCCTCAAGATTCACTTTATTCACTGGTGAAAACTGCATAAAAATCCGTTCAGTAGTTTTTGAGTTTATTGCGAACAGACAGACAGACGCCGTAGGGGACTTTGTTTTATACTATGTAATAATTATTTGGTCCAAATTGAGAGATAGGTTTTATCTAAGGTTATTAACCTCAGATCGCGCCCCTTCACATTTCATTAATTGAAAGTGGGTGATTCAACCTAGGTGTCAGTAATCTGTTAACGTTTCAGTATGGTAACCATACTTTTCAAAGTTTTAGAACAAAATTCAATTAAGGTTCTCTTTGTTGCTTATTAGTATTTGTTTTGATATTATTATTTTGTACGTTAAAAGTGACCACGAATATTGCAAGCGACTAACCTCTCACCTGGTATTACGTAAAAAGGGCAGTTCACATTTTCTTTGCTACAATTAAAATTATATCAATGAATGATGTGACATGAAATATAAATAAGTATGTCCACCAATGTGATTTCATCCAGGAATCGATTCAAGGGTAAGGGTAATAAATTTTTAACTATAAAGTCTATTTTAAATCACCTCAAAATTTATTTATATTTCAGATTCAACAAGATTTGAAGACTTAATTTTTGTATTCGCAACCTCTTATTTGTTATTTCTTTGACATAATTTAAAGAAAATGATGATGTATATACATATATGATGTATTTTTGAGATGACAATAAAAAATACAGACTTACAACAGTCTACTAACAGTATAACAATACTGTCCATATTTCTTAATGAAATTTAGGTAATATTATTATTCGTCTAAGAATATATAATTATTATATTGTACTAATAAACTGAATGCTCCATAGATTATTTATGGTTATGTAGCTCTGCAAGGTTAAAAATGGTTATTACATCATCTTTTATAATTAGTAGCCGCTTAGTACTTGTTAAAATTAATTAATGTATTTTCCGACGTTGTCATAGCTCTATCGGTGGGAACATATTTTGCATAATCTAACTTTGTCTCGGTTATTCAATAAAAATATTGATTGTTTCAAAGTATACGAGTTTAAAATTCAATTGTTAGAATGGGCACAAGTCTTTATTATATGATAAGAATATATTTTAACCACAATATTGTAGTGGAATATTTTTAGTTTTAATTTCAATGCGAATGGAACACTACTGAGAAGTACCGATCTGTGAATGCCTATATCTTATAGACACCATATCGCGAAATACAGTGGTGCAGTCTGTTTTCCTTATGCAACAGTTGTTTTCTATACGGAATTTATGTAAGCTTATCTAACTGTATTTTCATTGCATTTACAAATAAAACGCAAGGGTAACCCCGTGGGCAAGTTTTTTCTTTTTTTTTCACTCTTGTTTTATATTAAAGATCATTTCAAATGTGAGCAACTATTGTTATTATTATACTTAATAATAGTTAAGTAAAATACATCGGATATATCGGACTTTTACTGAGATTATTGCCTGTATGGCAGCTTCATTTTCATCTTTTAAAGTCATTTTTAAATTATAATCCAGAATGTCTCGTGCCGGAGCGTCCAAGATGGATGAACCTTTTAATTGCGTCGTTAGTCACGACGGTATAGTATTACTAGTATAATGAATAGTCGGTCACTTGGAGAAACCAATTAACACTCTGTAGGGACTGTGAAATCCGGGCAGAGCTTCGCCTTACAATACCTTCGACATAGGAGTGAACCCCGATCTTTTTTTTTCTCGAACTGACTAAGCTATTGACCTAGCAAGGTCTTAACAGCTTCACCGGACTACTAAGGCGAGCGCTTAAGGCACTCAGCCGATTTTTGTTTGGTGACAGACATCTTGCCTTTTATAGGCTGAACTCTCTAATAGGGTGGCGCTAGTGTTAATGTTTCGGTCGCATCTCGGATGTGTTGTAGCGATACCGGAAGTGGATTATATGTCCATTAAAATCATTTTAGTTAATAAGAATATTATAAAGGCCATATTAAATCATTACAATTAATTACAAAAACAGTAGTTATTATTGTGAATTAAAAGTCATAAGGTAGGAGTTCTAGGAAGAAATGTATACTAAATCCGTCACTGGTAGTAAGTAGCCGGTCTTCAACAGTGACGTAATTCAACATTAAGTAAGATAAGTGTTAAAGATAATTGCATTGATAAAATAATCAGTTTTTTATATAGTACTATTATTTTAGCTGACAAATGGGTCATAAAAGGGTCCTATTAGGGTACATACCTGAATACTGATGAATATAGTAGCAATAGTAACAAATAATATAAGGCCGACTATTACAATGCAACTGGATACAGTATCAACAGAGTTGTAAGCCATTTCCCGAATATTAGCATTGCATGTTGACATCATTTTAACAATACCACGGATGTGTGCTGGGACTAATGCTGCTTGTCTGTAAATGTAAAAAAAAAAACATTTATTTTTTTATGTCAAAAGGAGGCAAACGAACAGGTGGGTCAGCTGATGTTAAGTGATCACCACCATCCATAGACACTAGCAACACTAGGGGAGTTGTAAGTGCGTTGCCAGCCTGTGTATAGGGGAGGGATAGGGTATGAAGAAAGGAGAAGGGAAAGGGGGAAAGGAGGTGGGCTCCCGGCGCTCTCACTGACCGAACGAAACGCAACAATGCAAGCACTGTTACTTTACGTTGGTGTTCTGTGAGAGGGTGGTACTACCCCTGACGAGCCGACCCATTCATGCTGAAACTAGTAATAGCTACAGCGTGGCTCTACCACCTTTTAAAAATATACAAGTATATTGTCCAGGTTTTCTGAAGCGATGCTCTTACATACATTCGGCAATTGATTTTTATTTATATAGATTAAAATATACAGCATGATTGGTTAAATAGTTGCAAATCGATTAAAAAATAGGTGCTTAATATTTGACCTAATTATCTCGAGAAACACAAAACTGATATACACTCAACATCAAGGGATTTACACAGAAACGAACTGGTGTAATAAATTAATCACGTTCTGTCTCGTACTCTGGGCCGCGTCCCGCTCCTTGACCCACGCCCCACTTCCCGTTGTTTGACCGTACGGCGTTCCCACGATAAGCAGTTACGTAATAATTAACCTTGAAAAGCGCCCCTTCAATTTTGTTCATTGAAGCTAGGTGTGATTCTTTTACGTCTAAAAGTATCGTTCCCATACTTTTAAAAGTTTTAGAACAAACTCTAACTAAAGTTCTCTTTGTTGTTTATAAGTATTTGTTTTGATATTATTATTTTATATGTGACTATAATCTACCACACGATAGAAGGGTGACACCCTTTAAGCATTCACCTGGTATAATTGTTTAATATTATGAAGGTACTAACTACTATATTTTAACCATCATCTTTTGTATTAAGTTTAAAGAAAAACAATATTTCAGTACATAATCTAATAAAAAAAAATAAAAAATCTTACCTATCATTCCACCAGTCATTAATTTTTCCCATAATATGATTGTAATGGTTTTCAATGAACAACCAAACACCAAAGTAATCCAAAGCTCTTTTAAGGATATGAATAGCTAGGAAGAACAGCACAACTGGTATCAGCCAAATATGTTTCCAAACCAACATGCAGAGGCACCCGAAAAACAATAATTTAAAATACAGTGCTGTCTCTTCGTCATTGTCGAAATTACTCTTCATATAATTGTCATCGAGCGATCTGTGTTTTAATGACGAGAAAAATCTTATTTCCGGCTTATTTTTCGTATTCGAGAGTGGCAATGCTGATAATGTTCTTGTTTTGTACAACATTTTGGGATGTCTCGGTGAGCTTTGTATTGACTCATTGCCAGTCCAACTTCCTCTTTTGACAACTGTTTCAGGAGTCACCGGAGATGGCGTGTCCTTCTCTGGTGTGGATTCCTGATCACTTTCTTTAACTTGTGCTAATTCTGGAACTTTCTCTTCAGTTAGTTTTACGTCATCATCTTTACTATTATTTGTTAGGACTTTTTGTAATGCCAATAGAATGGAAGCCTCTGGATCTGTGGATTAAAATTTCTCATTTTATAGCTTTAATGAAGATCATAGAAATAAGAATTTTTCATTTAAAAATATTATTACATTTAGAAGATTATTTTTAATAGATTGCCCTAAATATAAAATATACCAGTGGTCATAATTCGATTATAATGCATGAAATCTTTGTTTCAATATTGTTGTAGCTTTTATTCTCATGGATTTACTGCTATTATAGATTAGTAGACATGAGTATTGTCAACTATGACTAATAAGGAATTATAAATTAAGGCTGTCTATGGCGGTAGTCCAGTGAAGCTGTGAAGACCCTGCCAGGTCAATAGCGTAGTCAGTTCAAGAAAAAAAAAAGAAAAAAAAAGCTGTCTATGGTAAGACAAAATACGATATAATTACAATTTGTTGTTATCTATCTTCTTGTTCTTCTATATCTATACATATAATAAAAATGTAAATATACCGTGTACTGTACTTTATCAATTTTCGTGAAAAAAAATGGTTCTGATGTCCAGGAATAAGTAATAAAATAATACATTTCAATCATTTTTAGAAATGTCTGCCTGTCTGTGTGTTTGAACACGCATCACTGCAAAAGTACTCGATTCGCAATTAAACCACATTAAAATCATAAAGCATATCTTCGAGAATAACTTAGTCTTTATTTAATTAAAATCGGTTCACTCCGTCAAAAGTTATTGTAATTTTAATGACGACGCGGCTTAATTACCAGAAAAAAGTAGATAAGTAAATGGACTTAATACATTCAAATTACTTTATTAATCACTGTTGTTTACATAAGGTTCTACACGGACGAACGAAGTCGTGGGCACATCTAATTGCTAATAATAATGTACATTCATAACCACTAAACAAAAATATTAAAGAAAATTGGTTATTAACAAACAAAATTAGAGGTACTGAATTGTTTTATGTTCGCCTATTTATGCATAGATTTTTCATTAATTGTAACATTGCTAATAAATAATAAAATAAGTAATCATTACGTAGTATAAAACAAAGTCCCCTACCGCGTCTGTCTGTCTGTCTGTTCGCGATAAACTCAAAAACTACCGAACGGATTTTCATGCGGTTTTCACCGGTGGATAGAGTGATTAATGAGGAACGTTTTAGTATATAATTTGTCAAGGATTTTTTCATAATCAGGGCGGGACAACGTCTGCCGGGCCCGCTAATATATAATAAATATTGCTTTAAAATTTGATCTCTTTCATAGTGAGTCGTTAAAGAACATAGTTTTCTACTTTGCCATATAAAAATTATACTTTTCTATTCTAAGAACAATTTTACTCAACCTATATAAAGTAATACAAGATTTTTTTAAATATTTTGATTTTTTTTTGTGCACAATTATTCACAAGTCATAAAACATGAAATTATTAAATATAGAAGAAGAATTAAAACAGACCTTTCATCAACAACTGCTTGTGAACATCCAACACTTCTACTACGAATCCAGTGACACATATAGTTTGGAGAAAAACAAATGTGTACACCTGAATAGAACCAGTCAGACTGGCCAGAAAGCTTGTGATAACCAGCCACAGAAGCTGTGAAGTAACTCTGAACATATTTGCTCTGTGTGGTGTCCATAATGTGTAAACGCTAATGACATATGCCAAAACGATTGTAAGAGTCTGCAAATATAAAGTAAATTTAGCTTTTCAAATAAATCTTTTTGTGGGTAATTTCATTTGTTTAAAATTGAAATATTTTTTTCTATATATCATTAACCACAGCGACATCTGATTTTAATTAGTTATGTGGTGTCAAAAAAATAATAAGCTAAACCCAGAGAGGCATTGGCTCTCAAGTGTACCCTGTATATATCTATAGGGTGCTTGGCTTCGATCAACAATAACTAGATAAAGGGTCGGCGCGAAAAATACGTCTCGGTAAATAAGAGCTCACTTGAAATGTGTGCCCTTATTTTGTTTAGTTTGTTTGAAACACAGCCAATGTAAGCCTAAATACATGTTGAATAAGTTATATTTTAAGTTAGTTTTAAACTAAGAAATAATATCAAATTTTGAACAAAATTACCAATTTTAAACCTGTGTTACAAACGTTTGGCCTCATCACGCACAATAATCGGAAAACATACTTTATTCATTACGTGTTAAGGTTGAATTCACACTAAATGTAGTTTATGTGGGCTTTTCATTTGTGTGGAGAGTAATTTATTGCTTTGCTCGTTTTATCGTTATTAGATAATATTTTGAACATTTGTGACTTTATTACTAGGTGTTATGGTTGTAATTAGGTTGAACTTAAAACTGTTTTAAAACTTTTTTCTCCCTTTTTTAGTAAACAAATAGCTACACATAAGTATATATTTATGCGGACAGTTTTTAGCTCTTATTTTGTATGTGACCCTTTATCTAGTTATTGTTGATCGAAGGTGCTTGGTGACAGTTCTTTAATTTGTAGATGGGAGTTAGCTAGGTAAGCTCAGGAACAGCTATAACAAGCTATGGTTTTTTTTAATGCAATGGTTTCTTTCATTAAAATCTTTGGTTCATTGTAGGGATTCAAACTGCCTGATCAACACAGTTTTCATACAAACTGCGACTGGAGACAATCTCATTTCAAATTTCACACAAATACTTTTGTTCAGGCTCTTAACAAAATGCATGTTCTTCATTAGATGATACATACAGCTCAAGTATTGTGGAAACTGCTGACATATCTCATATCTATTGTATTTATCATACCACTTATAAGTATGCCAGGGTTCTTGCTACTTACATATACTCTTACAATGACTGATTTAAATGATAAGAACTAACATATGCTTATGCTATACATGGGTTAAGGTGCAGGTAAGATAGAAGTTCTTTACCACTGCACTTGTCATTTGCATGTTTTTCAGTATGGTCTACAAGTAGATGAAAAAATCTTCATGTCTTATGATAGTATTTAAGTTATGACCACTGAATAATTATTAAATGACATAATTTTTATATTATAATTAGAAAACTAATATTAATTTTATCTTCAGTCAATATAAATAGTTAAATTAATATATCCTCAGTTCATAATTTAGTATCATTTAGTATATCATTCATAGTATTCATAGTTCATTCGTAGTATTCATTCATTTAGTATAGATTTACCATGCTAACAAGATATTAGAAACAACAATATGAAGCCATAGTATTACATGTACCGATGAGATAAACTAAGTTAAAGTTGCTAACTAATAATAATTCATGTTTGGCTTAAAAATATATATTACTCACTATATATGAAGTGCAAACATTAATTAATAAGGTTGTTGTGAAGCTGACAAAGTTGCCCAGTTGCCAAAAAAGGCAAAGGAGTCCTCGTGGCACTGAATTATACATCCAAGGTAGCACAAATATTGCAGTCAGTAATGCTATAACTGTCTGGAACAATATACAAGAGTTACCTGTTAAAATAATATAGGGAAATAATGACTAATCATAACTTTGAATGAATAGTGACATAAAATATAACCTAGGATCATTTAGTCATGGGTTATAATAAAATGTTTGATATAAAAATGTGCACCACATTTATATACAAAAACCAAAGTTGCACACTTAACAAATCACAGACGGCATACAAAAATGAGTGCATAATTTTGCATTATGCAGTCATTTCAAATAGGCTCTAGTTGCTTGCTTCCTTGTAAAAACAACTTTAAATCGTTCAGGTAAGGTTGAATTCGCAAAATCATATGTTTATTGCATAACTATAACCACATATATATATTAGGAATTATTGCAGCCCGTTTTGAGTGGTACTTTTATTTGAGACTGTGTGTCTTGGGTTTTTATATGTCAATGGTTTACCATCTAAGAATACTTAGGCATTGGTCTTAGACATTTTAATAGAAGACAAATCAGAAAACACTTCCTTGATTATTTATAATTACTCTTTGATAGAATGAAATACATTTATGAAGATCGAAATAATGCTTATTTTTGTCTGCCATTGAGAAATTATTTAAATTTGTTATTTTTTATACTGCTGACAGCTACTGCACTGAACTATAATAATATAATTTTATTTAGAGATATAATTAATTAATTATCCTAGGCATGCTAGACCCTGTCTAAACAAAAACTATAATTTAGTACTTTTGTGTATTAAGCTTCTAAAACCAATTAATGATTCATGTAATAGAGTATCATTTAAAATATAGTATATTAAAGAATTTATTTATCTCCTAAACAGTATAATAATGTGTCAATATAAGGATTATAATTTATAGGAAAAACTAGCTGACCCATACCCACTTCATTAGGCCCTAAATATTTATAAAAAATAACTTTGTGCGACTTAAATATAAAAGTTAGATATATGCTATCTTTCACTATTTTGTAGACACTGTCTCTAGAACTTTTATATAGAACTCAATCATATATCTCTCATCGTTAAGGCAGCGCTTGTAAAAAATGTTTTCGTTCGACCATTTTTTATCTGATTTACTTTGCAAATCCGTCTACCACAAAAAAGTATTTACATTTTTCGGGTTAATATATAGCCCATGACACTCATAAATAATGTGGCTTTCTATTGGAAAAAAATTCAAAATCGGTTTATTAGTTCCTGAGATTATGCCTTACAACCTCACAAACTTTTTACCTCTTTATATTAGTGTAAATTAATACTCACCTTGTAGTGTTCCCAAAATTGTTGTCCGACTGTCTCAGAAGCGAAATTAACTACATTAACAGGTAATATCATTAATCCAAATATAACAGATGTGTTAGACTTCTCTAGGTCTTCAAACCATGTTTTTAAATTTTTGGATATTTTATATTTGAAAGGATGCAAGAGTGAACCAACTAATAATGCCCAAAATAGTGGTTTAAAGAAGGGTTCTAGGATCAAAAAAAGTACGTACAAGGCCGCACAAGAAATAGTCAAAATAAAGAGGGCAAAAGCGTTATAGAAACCATGTTTCATAGGTTTTTCATTGCCTTCTGATAGGCCACCAATTATGTTGAATATGTTCTCAAAAGGAGATTGCTGCATTGCTTCGGATACACTGAATAAAATATCAGAAATCGCTTATTACAAAACTATATTATAAATCTGAAATGGGAGTTCACAAAAACTAAAA
Source organism: Antheraea pernyi (assembly GCA_015888305.1). Classification (NCBI taxonomy): domain Eukaryota; kingdom Metazoa; phylum Arthropoda; class Insecta; order Lepidoptera; family Saturniidae; genus Antheraea; species Antheraea pernyi. The sequence continues at coordinate 149,440 of MU158763.1, read as the reverse complement.
TATATGAGATCATAGCTCTAATTTGATTTTAGTAGTACAGAATATATTTTCGGTAAATAATATGGTGTTGTCAGCTGTAAAAAATATATTTCTAAACCGGACTGTCAATATTACTTATACTTATGCAATGCTGTAAATTAAGGCCCTGTGTTGTTGATAACAGATATAGTCTTTCCTATATATGACAAATAATTTAACTGTGTATATCGTTCTAAATACAAATTTAGGGCTTAAAAGTATTGAAATAAGACATTACAATGCTTGATAAGAAAGGTGTCTAAAGTCACTGAGACAAATTAAGGGAATGTAATAAATGTACATATGGTAACCCTAATGCAAAATTTAGAGTTTGACATTTCTTCAAGGATTTTATAAACAACACCTTTACTTTGTAAGTAAACTCAAGTTGTTTACTTATTAATATTCCTTGCATTTGCTTGATTAGTGCTTAGTAGGGATGATTGATATTAGAACAACATCGGTATTGACATGAATGTTAACGTCGATTTAAAAGTATCGAGGTACAATATATCTCAATAGCAAAACATCGATATGTCCAAAAACATCGATGTTTCGGTTTTTTTTCTCGAACTTACTACGCTATTGACCAAGGTGTTTACAGCTTCACCGGACTACATTTTCGGTAGCAAATAAAACTGTCTATTCGATATTTTGGCAGGATCTTGAGATGTAATGTTGTGGTCATTATATTTTATATTCATTATCTTGTGAAATTGCCTCTATATTGTGTAATATTGGTAATTTTTTACGTGATATTGTTCGGTTATTTTGCACAAGTGAAGTGGATCGGAAATAATACCACGGAGCATGGATTCTGACTTGCCTCAAAAACTCCCTGGAATATTCTAACAAGACGGCCACCATCTTGTTAGTTAATTGAAATGATCTCAAGAAACTTTTAAAATTCATTACCTACGCGATAATGGCAGTAATAGTCTACTAGGAGATTGGTTGCCAAAAAAAATCTCTATGCTAGTTATTATATGTGATTATCATTATAGAAAACACATTATACATACATACACATAGAAAAACATTCTCAGTAATTTTAGGCGCACTCTGTATAAAAAAAAAACTTTGTCAAGTGTTTTCATTTCAGTCTGTTCCGTTGCTGGTGCAGCAGTTGGATAGCTTTAAAAAAAAGTCTTTCTGAAGCTGTGGATGTCGCTGTGCAACAAAAATATTTAATAAACCATTTTATTTAAATTTAGATAGGTGGATTCTAGCACTTTCCATAAAAGTAATGGGTTTTGTATTAAATCATCTACTGGGCTTTTTAAATAAAATTCTAATTCCGTAGACATATTCGTATCACCTTGACCAGCCAAAATATTATATTTTTCGTTAACAAGTTTATAATGATCTTTCTATGTATTTATAGCTTGGTCTTCTTCCACTTGTGTTGTGGAATTGTCCGCCAATTTATTATTTTCAATTTGTTCATTCGTAATCAATTCATTGATACTCCTAATAGTTCTGGAGCAGGCTAATGCGTCTTGGAAACGGTAGTCCGGTGAAGCTGTTAAGACCTTGCTGGGTCAATAGTGTAGTCAGTTCGAAAAAAAAAGAAAGCGTCTTGGAAATATATATTTTTGAAATGAGGTTGGTGACTGCAACGATATTAATATTCGTTTCTTAATTTCTTAAATTACGTTATTTTTTAAATTATCATCCAGTGTAAAATAGTTGAAATTGATAATTATCTAGTCCTTCGCTAGTACATTGAACGCTAAATGGCCCTAAAAGAGATATTGTAGGTGGTAGAGCCACGCTGAAGCTATTACTGGTTTCAGCTTGAATTGGTTGGCTCGTCCGGGGTAGTACCACCTTCTTACAGAAAACCGACGTACAGTAACAATTCTTGCGTTGTTGCGTTTCGTTTGGTCAGTGAGAGCGTTGGAGGGCCACCTCCCTCCTCCTCTTTCCTTCCCCCCTCCCTCCTCAACACAGGCTGGCAACGCACTTGCGACTCCCCTGGTGTTTCAAGTGTCTGTGGATGGTGGTTATCACTGAACATCAGGTAACCCACCTGCTTGTTTGCCTACTATGATATAAAAATAAAATTGGCGTTTCTATATTTTATTCTCATAGCTTGGATATGTATGTCGATGTTGTCGAAATCGAAACATCGATGTTTTCCAGCTAAATATTGATGATTTATTCACCATTAATGAATATCGATCATCCCTAGAGTTTAATGATGAAACATCGTTCATAAAAAAGATCAATGTTTTATTTTTAGCAACCAATCATTTAGTAGGTAACGGGGGTCAACACAGAATTTGACTTTGACTTTATAGCATAAAATTTCGATACATTAGGTCGTAATTACACAAAAAATAAAATGTCATGAAAAACTTTGCTTTTGTATTTCGGAGACCGATTGAACAACGTTTTGCTAAATCTGTGGTTTTAATTTAATATGAAACCATTAAAATAAATATGTTTATTATTTTTATTACGTTTTATTATGAAAATAAGTTACAAAAAGTGGAAAATAATTTTAAAGTGTACGTTTTTATTTTTCATTTTATGTTTATAAGCACTTTCTCTCAATACACCCCAAATCCCAAACCCCAAAACCCCATCATGTTTTCATTGTATTGGCCTTTATAACGTTGTTCGAAGCTCATAATGTCCTCATGAAAAGTTCTACTTGCTCTTCTCAATACGCTCCAAAGTTAATTGGCAAATTTAAATCTCTTATCAAGTCATTAAAAAATTCTGTAGTAGTAAAAACGTCACACGTCAGAGAATTAATTATAGCAAGAACTGAATGGTTACTAATTATGAAAGATGATTCAATAACCATGTTTAATCTTGCAGAACTACATAACGATAACTAGTGAATTGAGCATTCAATTTATTAGTACAGTATAAGAACTATGTATTCTCAGATAACTTATTAATATTATTTAAATTTGATAAAAAATTTGAAACAATTGTACTTACTAGTCTAGTTTGTATTTTTTGTTGATATCACATGTTAAAAACGGCATTAACTTTAAAAACTATGGAAATTAAACTACAACAGACCGGATTTGTAAATTTGGACCGGATAAAAATTTGTAAATTTTTACTGGCGAAAACATATGGCAATTTTTAATTAAAATTCCCAGATGATATATATTTAGCGACAAAGGTTGGCTTAATTATTATTATTAATAATTATTCATTATTTATTTGAGACACGCTTAAGCCAAAATGGCTGGATGGATTTGTATGAATTTTGATACACAGGATTTATGAGTCTTATTAAATATACTGTCCGTGGCTGTAGCTTGATATTAATTTTGTTTGTAACAGTTTGCTATGATATTAGGCGTTAACAGAGCATGTATGAGTATCGAACTCTATGATATTACCAAAAAAGACAGAATATCTTGATGACAAAGCAATAATAACATTGCGCGACACTAAAACAAAGATTGACCGGATATTAATAATCCGAGGAGAGTTCCTAACATATGTAAAACAATATTCTAATCTTCATCCAGCGAAAACACAACATCAGATAGGTTTTTTCTTAACTTTCAGAAAGGGAAGTGCACAAAGTAGGTCATTGGAAGGCACAAAATAGCTAAAATACCTAAGAAAATAGCAACTTATTTAAACTTGACAAATCCTGAATGTTACATTGGACATTGTTTTCGTAGGTCGTCAGCCACTTTTTTGGCTGATTTTGGAGTGAATTTGATGACTCTGAAAAGACATGGAGGCTTGAAATCTGATAAAATGGCTGAAGGCTATATTGAGGGCTCAATTGAAATCAAAACTGATATAAATAATTTAAAAAATCAAAACATCTCATTGCAGCCTAATTCAGAAACAGAATCTCACCCGCTGGCCACTTGCCCAACATCTAAGTCCACAGCCATCCACCTCAAAACAGCATAGAAACAAATACTTTATTATCGGAACAACCATACAATTAAATTAAATTACACGCTTAATTAGACAGAAAAAAAACATTTTAAAAATGTAAAATAGATGTCCAACAATTGGCGAACCCATTCAGCAAAAATCTGCAATACAATAAGTAGTATTGTACTGTATCATGCATACTAAGCCCTACATCTAATACATCATCATCATCCCACCTGCAAACATCATCATATGTTCAACAAACAAACAAACATAAATTTACCGGGGAAATCAATAACATTTTCTTTTAGTAACTGCCCCAATATGACTAAGGTAACTTTAAATAATAATTAAATTAAATGTATAATATAAAAAAGTATGTTTTATTTCCCTGCATTCTTTTGAGAAAAGCACTATATATACCTTGGCGGAAATGACAATTGCCTGTTTTGTGTTAGTGAAGTCCTCGTCTACGGCCTAGCCTCCAAACGCATATTCGTCCACCAATTGTCTATTTCACGGCCTTTGAAATAATGTTCTATTTTGGAATATTGTAATTTGTTCGTAATTTGTAAGAAAATATGTAATTGTAATTCAGTAATTAGATATGCAAATCAAAAGACTTTGCGTTATGGATAGGTAGAGTCCTATGCATTAATTCAGTCGTTAACCTGCACAAGTATCTATTTGATTAAAAATTGTGTTACCTTCACTTTATACTATTCAAGTCTGATTTTACAAACATACATAAAAGAACTGACTTTAAACTCAGGCTACATTGTTTTTATAACTATAAACATATATATACCGTCCGCGTGGAATCTAATGTAAAAAAGAGTGACTTATAAAGTCATCTGAATGTAAATGTACTTTTCTCTCGTACTTAAGTCGCGTCGTCATTAAGATTACAATAACTTTTGATAGAGTGAACCGATTTTAATGAAAGGCTAAGGCTCAAATGTTAAAGGCTTTTATGTTACTCGAGGATATGCTTTATAATTTTCTTAGTGAGGTTTTATCGTGAACGCAGTACTTTAGTAATGATGTGTGTTCATACAAACAGACAGACAGACAGACAGACAGACATTTCTAAAAATGATTGATATCTATTTTATTACTTATTCTAAGACACCACACACATTCTAACACATTTTTTTTCACAATAATCTAAAAAGTACAGACACGTTACATTTATTTATTTATTTTTATTTTTTTCTCGAACTGGCTACGCTATTGACCTAGCAAGGTCTTAACAGCTTCACCGGACTACTGCGATCTGTTACGTCTGGTATGTTATGTTACGTTATATTTACATTCTTATTGTATGTCTAGATATATGCCATGAACAAAGACATGGTCTGTTGTGGTACTTGTCCATTGGTTTTTACTGTAATTTGCTATTCGAGAGTTTTACATTTATTTACATGTTTGGTAAGTTCTACTTGGTGAATATTTTAAGGGTGACACTCTTCAATCGTGTGGTATAATATCAAAACAAATACTGATAAATAACAAAGAGAACCTAAGTTGAATGTTGTTCTAAAACTTTGTAAAGTATGGGAACGATGCTTTTAAAGGCAATAAAATCATACCCAGGTTCAATTAACAAAATTGAAGGGGTGCTTTTCAAGGTTAATCATTACGTGGCTTCTTATTGTCGAAATGCCGCACTGTCGAACAAAGGGAAGGGTGGCGCGGGCCAGAGTGCGCGGCACGGTGTGATTCATCGCTTCTGTATTTATTACACCAGTTTGTTTTTGCGTAAATCACCTGATCTTGAGTGGATATCAGTTTTGTGTTTTATTCAATTCTTTAACCAGTCATGCTTTATAAGTACTTTTATATACATCTTCATCAGCAAATTAATTTTTAATTATGTGCCTTCTGTACTCACCCTAAATCTCAATGAAAGTACTAAGGCCTTTTAAGCCAACAGCATTAGTCAAATCAGAAAATAAAAACCATTATTTATAAATAAAAACTATTATTTTGATGTTATATCTATACCCGTGATCTCTACAAATAACTTTTTAATGAAATCAATTTAAACGTACCATTTTTATTACATGGGCTATTGTTATAAATGATTTATTAATTTCATAATATGTCATTAATTCTATCATTTGAATTAACAGTCTTAACATGAACATTAAAATTGATTTATATTTTATGTATACCGATAAGATCATCACAATATAAAAGCCATATAAACCCATTTTTTTTTTATGTTGGCCTGTTTCGTCGACATATTTAGATATTGTACCTTCTGGTTATGGAACTATTCAATTATTTTGTAATATTTATCATCGTACAAAATTATAAATGCATAAATGGATTAATGCCTTTGAGATATGAAGAGGAAAGTGGAAATAATACTGAATGCGTATCGAATATTTTGGAAAAAACTAACAATAAATTGTATTTTACTGTTCTTAACAACAATAATAATACAGTTGATATAAAAGTTCTTCATAATATAAAAGGTATGCGATTTATCTCTCGGTCATTCTTCTCGCATCAGATCACGTATTCGAGCGGCTATTTGATGATCACCAGAGATTTCGAAGAGTTCCAAAAAGGCATCGATTTTGAAAGGAATAATTTCTTCTGGAATCCAAAAGCTGTTTTTATTCTAGTAATAGAACATTTAGGTAATCGCCTAACCGATTTGACAACATTCTTGTTAAATAATAATATTATAAATATCGTGATTGTGACGAAGTTTAAAGGTGATTATAGTCTCTTGTCATTTCGTAAAAATTTTAATGCATGTAATAATTCAGAGCATCTGGTGGTTCTGCGTCAATGTTATAAAGAGATAAATGATTCTTACTTTCCTGTTATAAGACGTATTGATTACAGTCGATGCGAATTTACATTCCTTGTACAAAATTTATTCGGCACTGGGTATACAAAGGGTATCGAATTTAATATTTTCAAAATGTTTCTTGAACATGAAAATATCAAATCTAGATTTCTCAAAAACAAAATTGAAATGTTCCATGGTATACTGGAAAACCTGAAGGATAATAAAAATGAAGGCGCTATTGGTGATTATTACTTGACGCTTGAGAAAGCAAACAAATGCACATTTACTTATCCGATATTGATTGATGATATGGTTGCGGTTATGCGACGTGCTGACATGATAGGTACCTGGCAGGCCATAGTAGGCTTGAACCATTCTTTTATATTTATGATAATAGGTTTTTATATAATTTATTGCGTAGCTGCAGTCATTATGTTGTTATTTCCGTACCGATACAGGGATGTATCACGAGATTTTGTCATTGTGCTAGGTTATTTTTTGAATAAATATGTTGTGAAAAAAATCAGATCGGGTATACCACAAGTGATTATGATATCAAGTATGTTAGCTTTTGTTTTTATAGTCCCATATATAATACAAGCGCATTTATTTAGTGTCGCCACCCGTCCGAATAGGGCTTATGAACCGCGCCAATTATACCAACTTAGTAAAAATTATGATCTTATAATGGTACCGTTGGAGAATAATGAAGATAGTATTCAATGCGAAGATAGATTAGACTGTTTACTCAGAGTGAAAAATTCAAAAGATAAACATTTATATACTATGGTTTCCAAGACATATTTCATTTTGTATAATTGGATGTTTCATGATAGTGAATGTAATTTAGTACTGTATTATATCAATGAACCTGTTAAAAATTTATATCGAACCTTTTACCTGCGACGTGGATCAATACTTGAAGAGCCATTTCGCAAATTTATTTTGCAATTAGCGTCGACTGGTATACCTAACCATCTATACGAGATACAAATTCACAGTTTTAATTTCAAATGTAATTTCACTCATAGGCCGGATAACAAACCTCAAAGTTTGAGTGATGTAAAAGAGGCTTTTATTATATTGCTGATAGGCTATTTTCTTTCAGTATTAGTGTTTGTTTGTGAGTTAAGACGAAATGATGCGTAAATTATCTTTATCCCAAGGAGTTATGAGTAGTACCCGCTTCATGTAAGGACAACCATTGAAGTAGATACATAATATTCCTGAATGCTGCCCGCATATTTGTCCTCAAATACTTATCTGATGTATTAAAATTTCGGGGCCGAATTTTGGTTGTTAAGAAGTAAAAGTTTTATGGTTAATGTTTTCTGGTTAAATATTGATATTCAATAATTAATTTATAGTGTTTTTATTGCTCGATTATCAACTGTATGTTAAGATATAATAAGATATTTTCTAACAATATGAATGAATGAATACTTTATTGCACTTTTAGTTGGTATACTGGCGAGCTTAATGCCATGAGGCATTTTCTTCCAGCTAACCAGCGGTATATGTCAATCAAAAGTTTTGTGGGTAGGGTAAGAAAATGCTCATATAAAAAAGAATTTATTCATATTTTTTTATATACAAGTGTTTCGTTAAATTTACTTTTATTACATTATATTCACATACTATTTACATATGAAGAAAAACAAACTTATTTGTGCAGTACAATACCATAATATATGTAATATAATACTTATGGTGTACAGTGTGTAGAAATATTTTTTTTATCTGCATTGTAGTAACTGTTCTAGGCCTAGCTTTTATCACGGGTACTACCGCTTTCTATTGTCATATTGTAAATGTAATACTGTAATGTAATGTAATATTGTAAGTGTACTATTGTAATCTATACATATAATAAAAATGAAGTGTCTGTATGTAATATCAAAATACAAATTTTTGACTGATTGGGTATGAAAGTATACACGCTTCTGATAACAAAAATGCAATTTTTAAAATTTTTGGCGGTCTGTCTGTCTGTCTGTTTGTTCCGGGGAATCTTCTAAACGGCTGAACTGATTTTGACGGGAATTTCACTGGCCGATAGAAAAAATTACAGCGCGTTACTTAGGCTACTTTAAATTAGACTATCTGTTAACCGTGGCTTCGTCTGTCATGCTATCTTCAAAATGGCTGGACCGATTTCCACGGGACTTTCACTGACAGATAGCGAACATTATAAAAAGTAATTGAAGCAATTTTACTTTATACTAGCTGTTAACCGTGGCTTCGCCTGGAGTGCTATCTACGATCGGTTCGATCGATCTTCATATAACTTTCACTGACGGATAGCTGATCTTATAAAAAATAATTCAAGCAATTTTAGTTTATACTAGCTGTTAACCGTGGCTTCGCCCGCAGTGCTATCTTCAAAACGATTCGATAGATCTTCAGATAACTTTCACTGACAGATAGCTGATCGTATAAAAAGTAATTTAAGCAATTTTAGTTTATACTATTTGTTAACCGTGGCTTCGCCCGTAGTGCTATCTTCAAAACGATTCGATCGATCTTCACATAACTTTCACTGGCAGATAGCTGATCTTATAAAAATTAATTCGAGCAATTTTAGCTTATACTGGCTGTTAACCGTGGTTTCGCCCACAATGCTATCACCAAAACGGTTACATCGATTTTCACGGGACTGGTAGTCACTGGTAGATAGCGAACCTAATAAAAAGTAATTGTGGTTATTCTATTATAGACTAGCTGTTACCCGTGACTTTGTCTGCATGAAATTTAGCAAGATATCAACTCATTCTTTATTTTTAATAAGAGAAATAATTATCGGTTTATTGTTTACAATTCGTCATTATAATTATTAATAACATTAATGATATAGAGGTCTTCCTAATAAGATCTTAGGTTATAAACGTATTACGTAAAGAATTCCATAATACAATTTGCTGCGGAACAGACAAGCGTTTATTTTTGTATAGTCACTAAATCTTAATTATAATAATGGCAATGTATATTAAATGTAATGTAAATATAAATCTTTATAATAATATTTTAAGTTATTGTTTCAATAGTTCCTTATACAGTGTAAGTGAGCACTGAGGAAGTTATATGGTTGGTTATGGTTCCAAATGTGTTGCTGTTGACACACCTCATTTGGCACGCTCTTTGTATTTATGTGTCTAATGTACACGTTACATGTTACTTTTAGTGGCGTGCGCGTCGTACTTACAATTGAGAGCGTTTCTGTAATTGTACATAGTCTCAAAATTCTATAATTCTTTAATACGATTTTTAAAAACCTGTGCGGAGCTGCGGGTCCAGCTACTATAATATAATATTGTAAGAGTACTATTGTAATGTAATGTAACGTTATATTATTACTTCATTATTACAAATAAATTATTATTCTAGTCGTACGTTAATGTCAGAATGTCAAAAGGTTAAATAAAAAAGTAAATGATTATACTGTATTGAAATTGTAAGCTTTAAACATGTATTAAAGAGTAAAATTTGTTTTTTTATGTCCGGGGAGACGTGATCCGCCTTAACTTCTAAAGCGGACGTTGTACTCTTATAAGAGGTATTTTGGCCAACGGGAATAATTTATTCTTTATTAGAGGTGTTCAGTGCTTTCCGAATATAAAATTATATATGTAATAATATTTATCTCCAAATTTCGTCTACAATAAAGATAAAATTAATAATGCAATGTTTGATGTGTAGTTAATAATAAAAAAAACTATAAAATACATTGTTTCATTTTGAATTTACAGTTTAACCGTTTTAAATTCATTTAGGCGTCTAATACACATCTTACTAAGTTTTAGTAACTGTTATTAAGATCATTTTTCATTAATACATGGGTATATATGTATATTTATTACCTACATTCGTAAATAAAAACAACTTAGAATAATATGTATGCCTCGTGCATTCTATCTGAATCACTGATAATGATTTGCAAGTCTCGCAAGGGCTCCTGAAATATTTTTTCATTAAATACGTGACTCGCAGAATTGTTACGATAGCATTCTTTTCTATGAAAAGTAATGAGATGGCCATGGTGCTTATATTCGTTTGATATATTTAATTTGAGATGAAGGAGCACTTTTTTGATTTGAGTTAATTAAATATTTATTACGTTTATAATTTAATTCCTAATTTTCAGAAATTATTTTTGACCGGAAGATAGTGCATAAGACTCCTTTTCAAAGATTTGCAAAGAACCATTCAACTGAATGATACTGACTGGATTGAAAGTCTGCAGATAAGGTGAAATGGGGGTTCCTTTTTAGTTTATTTAATATTTAGTTATTTAATTTGCTACGTACTGTTATACGGGATTCTAAAAATACCTTTTTAAATAGAGATTTATTCACTTGACATATATTTATTATAAATAAAGATTTGTTCACTTAATACACTTATAATTTAACACTGAATAATTATGAGGATTAAGAGTGTTATGGACCGAGTCTGGGAATGAACTGCCGGGTGGTATCGAGGACCGTAAGAAAACTCGGAAAGTGCTGACGTTAGCTACTGGGAAAGGTGTTAGGAAGGGATATAGTTCTGTGGTGTTGGAGAAAGGTCAGCATATTAGGGTACATGGTTCGGGTATAACAGTACGTTACAACGACATTTGTTTTTTTTACCTTTATTAACTAATTCCGTTAGCCTCAACAGTTTCATCGGGCTTGCTGTCGAGCACCAAAAGGTACTTAACCGAAATGGTAACGAATGAAAGAGTTAATATCGACCTGAAGATGCTCCGTGATGAAGCAAAATACGCGTAATCGATTGTGGTCATTCTACGTTAATCTGCAACATATTTTTAATGAATTATATTTTTTTTCCTGTTACATACTAATAGTGTTAACTGACGGCGGGTTCAACCTTTAACCAAGGACGCGTTTTTAATTACATTTGGTGTATTAGTTACTAATTAGTTTTTATTTATTATTTTAGTTCGATCTTTTTATTACTAATTTCAGATTTATCTTTTTCAGGTACACTTTGCTCAACATTTTTTGTTGCAAGGGCACATGGTAGCGGCCAATTAATTCCAGGCGAAAATGCAAAGTAACGTCTACTATACCATTTTCCAATCAAAGGCTGCTAAATTGTCCGAACTTCGGTTCGGACTGTTACCGTTCAAACCATTTCGCGAACTGAATTTAATGTATTAATCGTTTGATAAATATTGTTTTCATCTGATATTTTTACTGTGCTTAATTAATTAAATAATGAAAAACCTAAGGTCCGAAATGAAAATAAAAATTACTTCATTCGATTTAGACCCTGAGAATCCGCTAGTCAACGTTCGGAAAACAACTCAGAACCGGCAAGAAAGTCTTAAATCTCGTTTATCTCTTTAGCTATATACATATAATAAAATTAAAGTGTCTGTATGTAATATCAAAATAAAAAAAAATTCACTGATTGGGTATGAAAGTATAGACGCTTCTGATAACAAAAATGCAATTTTTAAAAATTTTTACGGTCTGTCTGTTTGTTCCGGGTAATCTCCGAAACGGCTAGACCAATTTTAACGGGAATTTCGCTGGCAGATAGCAAAAATTACAGCGGGTTACTTAGGCTACTTTAAATCAGACTAGCTGTTAAATACGGCTTCGTCCGCAATGCTATCTACAAAACGGTTGAACCGTTTTTTACGGGACTTTCACCGGCAGATGGCGAACATCATAACAAGAAATTTAGTTTATTTAGTTTATTTTAATTTAGACTAGCTGTTAAACGTGGCTACGCCCGCAATGCTATCTCCACAACGGTTTGACCGATTTTTACGAGACTTTCACCGGCAGATAGTGGATAATATAAAAAGTAAGTTAGTCTATTTTAATTTAGACCAGCTGTTAATCGTGGTTTCGCCCGCAGTGCTATCTCCAAAACGGTTCGACCATTGTTTACAGAACTTTCACCGGCATATAGCGGACATTATAAAAAGTTATTTAGTCTATTTTAATTTAGACTAGCTATTAATCGTGGCTTTGCCCGCAGTGCTATCTCCAAAACCATTGGACCGATTTTTACGGGACTTTCACTGGCCGATAGCTGACCGTATAAAAAGTAATTTAGGTTATTCTATTTTAGATTAGCTGATACTCGCGACATCGTCCGCATGAAATTTAACAAAAATATGTTGTTCACTGTAAACATTTGCGTAACAGTTGCGTTGTACTGGACTCCAAGAATATATATAATTGAAATTCATATATCTGTTATATAAATTATTAATAGTAGGGAAAAATTAATAATAGTAGTAAATTAATAATAGGGAAAAATGAATACATAAATATAGACACACATATACATACATACATATAAACAAAAATAGAAAGTCGTAGAATAACAGGCTAAGTTATTTGCATTGAAAGTAGAAAAGTTTTTAATTTTGAGCTGAAACCAAATAAGGATATAGAATTACGGATGGGTGGGGGAATATTGTTCCAGCATTTTGTGGCCTGGTATCTGAAGCTACCTCGAAAGGCATTGGTTTTGTGCTTAGGAACTCTTAGACAGCTTAAGTTACTACGATTCCCGACTCTCCTTTGTTGGCCTAACCACTCAAGTTTGTTGTACAGGTATGTCGGATGTTCAGATTTTACAACTCCGAAGAGTAGTTTAGAGAAGTATAACTTATAACGTGCCTCCATTTTTAGAATATGTGCTTCATTTAGATATGGTGTTACATGAGCACGCGGTGGGATACGATAGCAGTACCGGGCGCATGCATTTTGGACTCGTTGAAGAAGTTTTTTAGTTCTACTCAATAGACAAGGCCTATAAACTGAGATACAATAATTGAGCTTGGAGAGTATTAAGGTTTCGCATAGACTAATACTTTAGCACACCAACATAAATATTACACATGGATAAAATCATGTATGGTCAATTACAACATAAAATTACAGTGTAATAATTACAATCACAGGCATGCATGACATTAATAGATGACAAAAAAAATAAAAAACTAATTCTAATTAGGAACTATATAGATTAAATAAATTTTTACAGGTTTTTTTACAAGTTATGTTTTTAAGCAAGTGCCGCTTGAATGATCCAAATGCGTCAAAAAATATGTCGATGCTGTTATTTGTTCGAGATACGTCATTATATAATCTAGCCATACTATACAGGACTGTTATATACGGTGTTAATGGTCGCAGTTGGAATGGCAAAGATATGTGGATTACGCAATGTTTGGCAATTAGGTCTGAGGTAGAAGTGGTTGACAAGAACCATGGAAGCGTTTATAATTTTGTGTAGGATTAATAAGTCAGATACATTTCGTCTCATTTTTAAGCAAGCTATGTTAAAATATTTTAGTCTACCATTGTACTCAGGAATAGACTTATGAATGCCATTTCTTATACTCAAATGTCTAACAAAACGAGCCTGAACGGCTTCGATGAGCTCTATATGAGTGGAATAGTGAGGAGACCATATCGTAGAACCATATTCGAGAATGCTTTGGACTAAGGTGTTATAAAGCACGATAATACTCCCGTTATCGCAAAATGGTCGTGATACACGTATAATAAATCCTAGTACCCTGTTAACTCTCGATACGAGATTATATATATGTTGCCGGAAAGACAAAGAGGAGTCAAAAGTTATTCCTAAGTCCCGAGTAATGGATACACTTTCTAGACTAGTACCCCCAAGTTGATAACTGAAATCGAAATATTTTAATTTGTTTGTAAATGTTATGTATTGACATTTCTTCACATTAAGAGTCATTTTATTCTTGATACACCACGATTCAAGTGTGCTAAGATCAGCTTGTAGTTTCACAGAGTCACTTAATTTTGTTATCTGATTACATATTTTAATATCATCTGCATAGGCTAGGCAATTACAATTCAGGGAGTCTAAAAGATCATTTATAAAAATTAAAAAGAGTAAGGGTCCTAATTTAGATCCTTGGGGAACACCAGATGTGGGTATAAAAGGGGAAGATTCATAACCTGCCAGTGCAACTAGCTGAGACCGGTTATATAAATAACTTTCAAACCACCTTAAGAGATTGCTATGAATTCCAGCGTGATTATGTTTGACCATTAATATTGAATGATCTACACTATCGAATGCTTTGGCAAAATCGGTATAGATAGTGTCAACTTGACCTCGAGTCTCCAGTATATTTGTTATATAATTAGTGTATATAAGTAAATTAGAAGTTGTTGAGCGGTTGGACATGAAACCGTGTTGTCGTAAGTTTATCAACGTAGGTGAGAGTACACGCTTTTGTACAGAATACCTTTAGAATAATTTGAAACGTTATTCTTATGTATATATCTAATGTATACGTTACATTTTACTGTAAGGGACGTGCGTGTCGTACTTACAATTGTTTTTAACGAGCATTTCTATAAATTGTAGATGGACTCACAATTTTATATTTCTTTAATACAATTTTAAAAAACGTGTGCGGAGCTACGGTTTCAGCTAGTTCTATATAATTTTATAAAAATGCATTATAGTTACTTTCGTTTTTGGTGAATGCCCAAAGAGAGGTGTTATTTCCAGACATCGCAATCGTTCATATATTGATTTATCGTGTATAGTGTTGCGGAAACAAATGAATCACTAAATTTGAAACATAACTACATAAGCCTAAATTTGAGTTTAATTCTATTGTAAACAAACGCCAGATATTTGAGATTAAAGTAGTTAGATCGACAAAACGCCAATTTCATATGTAAAGATCTAATAAATTTCGAAATCAATAGTTTTATGTATAGTACTACTATCTATATGTCATAATATCTTATACCTTTAAACGAGCAATTCTTGTATATTTTTATATATTCAGGATCTCGGAAACGGCGTCAGCGATTTCCGTGAAACTTAATATGTAGGTGGTTTCGGGGACGATAAATCGATCTAGCTAGATTTCGTTCATAGAAAACTTTATTTGTCTGAGTTTACAGGCAATGAAAAAATATAGCTAGAATATAAAGGTAAATTTCGGCCCCACTGCCAAAACAAAAATAGCTCAAATGGAAATCGGCTGCTTCAAAAATTCGTCTAAACCCAGTTCGAATCCGAGATGAGACGAAAAGAGATATCTTTTTTAATATTTTGATGTAACATGCTAATTTTGTGAGGCAACCCTAACAGTTAATTTTAATTTAAAAATATTTTTTAGAGAACCGAGCTAGGCTCAGTCGTCCCGGTACTAATATATTGGCTGTGACAAACCCGTGAACAAAATATACCGTATAATCAAATTAAATCAAAAATACTTTATTGAGTTTATGCCCTAATAATGCGCTTATACACGTCAAAACTACCACCAGTTCGGAAAACAACCCAGTCATCAAGAAGAGCCGGCAAGAAACTCGATCGGTACATATTTTTAACATATATATATATATTTCGAATACATTATATGTTACAATGTTGGATGCACAGAGAGGAATCAATTCCAGACATCACCATGGTTCAGACATTGATCCGCTCTACACACTCTACACACCACTTTTGATATAAAAACCCGCTTGACGTGGCGCTTAAATTTACAGTCCGGCAAATCGGTAATAAGTTTTGGGACTTTATTGTAAAACCTAACACTATTACCTAAGAAACTATTACTGGTTTTGCTAAGTCTGAAACATGGGACGACCAGTTTGATACAGTTTCTAGTATTTAGATCACGCCGGTACTTTATAGAATGCATATATGATGGTATATTCGTATAACACACCGTTTATATTGTTTACGATAGACTTTAAATAATTACCTATTTGCGTCTATTCCTTATAAGACAAAATGCCTTACAAATGTTAGTATTAACCATTTAAAAGAAATTGATCTTTTTATAACCTCACCGTTTCTGTTTAATAAGGAATATATAGACCAGAGTTTTGAGTCTGATTAGCAAAACACTTAATTCTGTTGTATGCATAAGTTCAAGTACCTATATTATCAATATTTAGATATGTAATTAACTTGCTAATTTTTTTTTCAAAAGTTCAAGTATATTTTGAATATTCAGCTAATTAACTTGCTAATTGCTTTTGATAAATATTTCTCGATTTATTTTATTACTTACTTGTCATTGTTTCAAAATAATTATATGCGTATTCAATTTCCAGCTGATTATACTTCAAGAACAATGGATACATGTAAATTATTTACATTTATTTAACTTATACTAGGGGCGTCCAGTGGTCGACATTCGACCATAGTTCATTGATTTTTTAAAGGGATACATATTATAATAATAGTTGTATGTTATAATATCATTGTTGAATGTAGAATGAAAAAGGGTAATTGGAACGTAAGAGTAAAAAAAATACATACAGTCAAGCATAGTAACCTCCTTCGCAACCTTTTTTGAAGTTCTTTATTGACGGATGTCAAAAAGTCTTTTTTATTTACATGTGTGTATATGTTGTGTAAAATTGAAGCAATAGTGTGAGTAATGCATATTTTAATTTATTTAATGTACTTCTAATGCATTTTATATAAAATAAATAGCTTTCTGCACTTCTCCTCCATATAAACTTTAACTATGCCAAGTTTCACGTTCATCCGTTCACCCAATTCCGTTAAAAAGGGATATAAAGATTAGGCTTCACCTATTAATATATAGATGATGATAACCTAATACACATTATGTGCGACACGTGAGTATTTATTTCAATTTAATACATTAATCTTTTAGTAATATAAATTCGTTTATTTGTTTGACATCTATGAGCGCCGGCTGCACGCACTAAAAAGAATGACTCATTGCAACGTTCCACCTGAGCCGAGCGTGCAAGCGTGAGCATTCGGCTTTTGACGCATCTATATCTATTACTACTAAAAATATACCACGAAAGTGCGTTGCCAGCCTATGTTTGTGGGAAAGGGAGTGAGGGGGGAGAGGAGAGGGAAAAGGAGGTAGGCCTCTGGCGCTCTCACTGACCGAACGAAACACGACAATACACTGTTACTTCACGTCGGTTTTCTATGAGAGGGTGGTAGTACGAGTGGACGAGTCGACCCATTCATGCTGAAACCAATAATAGCTTCAGCGTGGCTCTACCACTCTTAAAGATCTACTTGCAATTAATTAACTAATTATATACAATAAACAGAAACAATTTATATAACGAAATGATTCAAAACAGTACTTAAAAGAATTATACACCATTCTGGAAGCTTCCGTTGTTTGTTGGATGTACATATATTTTTTAAATATTAGATCAACTTTAATTTCCAATATATTTGTTTTAGATGTTCCCGTTCTAAATATACTGCACAACTTGTGTCATAAATATGCCACTAATAAATAATATTCTTACAATAACATCAGAGACAGGCCGTAGTGATCATTTGTCTCAAAATAAATAATAACAATTATACATTATTTATTTAAAAGGAACACATTACAGATCATAAGTTAAAATGTTTACAATTACAATTCATAGTTTTTTTTGTCAGCTATATTATCCAAATTTATATGCATACACATAATATTAATCATACAATCTTATACGACTATGCTAACTTAAATATATGGTATTAGAGAGAAAACCTGTGTTTATGGCATTATTTTTATAAAAAGTTTTTTATTAAGTGTATTTTGTACGTATATATACTCCAAACGAGTCATAATTAAATCATTTGAATAGTTATAATGTTACGAAATAACGTCGTGTGTGGCGATCCGGTATTAAATATACCAGCGCATTTATCCCTGGGACAATACGTTTTGGACCGACTGCGTCAGAACTGTAAACAGCGGAATGGAATTGCATTGGTATTTTTTTTAATTTTATTTTCCTATTTATGTTTCTTTATACAATTATTAGATGCAATATAAATTGAGGACGAAGTAGCATTTATCGATACCTATATAACTATTGCACAATTTGTACTCGTAGACAGTAGCTTCCTTCTTTCTTTTTGTTTGTACAGAAGAGTGATAGGAAGCAGTCCCTTGCGTTGGTTATGACTAGTGGTATTCTTGTAATGCGACAAATATAAAGATAGATAAATTGGTATATTAGCAATGAAAGTAATGAAACATACCTATTGCTGGAGAGAAATTACTAAGCAGTTGTTGGTCTCATTCGATCCGATTTAACAGAATAACAGAATATAATGAATATGAGTTAGTTTTATTATTCGCGGCAAAAATGTTGCTATATGTATATTAATTCTATTTTCTTAAGCTTCAATAAATGTATTATCTTAATATTTTTATTATTCAATGGGGGTTTTTTAGCGTTTTATCAGTCTCAACTGATGTCTTTTTTTATCATATGAGGCAAACGAGCAGTTGGGTCACCTGATGTTAAGTGATCACCACCGTCCATAGACACTTGCAACACCAAGGGAGTGAAGAATAGTAAGTGAGTTGCCTGCTTGTGTTTAGAGGAGGGGGAGAGGAGAAGGGAGGGGAGGGAAGAGGGTCTAGGGGCGGTGGGCCTCCGGCGGTCTCACTGACCGAACGAAACGCAACAATACAAGCACTGTTACTTCACGTCGGTTTTCTATGAGATGGTGGTACTAGCCCGGGCGAGCCGACCTATTCATGCTGAAACCAGTAATAGCCTCAGCGTGGCTCTACCACCTACCAAATGTTAGATGGCGATGTTGTCTAGGATCGTATATTCACTAAACTAAGAGGGGGCTGGCTCTAAAGTGTAGCTACAGGAATACATCAACAGTTGCTTGGCGACAGATTTTCAAGTCGAGGGTGGTAGTTAGTCAGGTGGATTTAGAAAAAATTCTACCACCAAGGCATGGTTTCATTACGATGTTTACTTTCACCGAAAGCTCCGAATTTGTGGCAAGAATTCGCACCAACGTCGATCGACGCAGTGTACGAACAGGAAACCAACTAAGCCACCATCTCTTTAATGATAACAAAATATGTAAGGGAGTGCGGAGCCAATTTCCGATTTTCAAATAACATGCAGTTTTACTATGAATTTTTTTTATTGTAGCACGGCAAAATGACTGCACTGTGCCTGATGGTAAGCACAGCACAATCCAAAAACAATGGCGACCACCGAGTGACACACTATCCATCGACGGTCGCCGCTGTCATGCCGGCCTGCTAAAAGCTGGATATGCACAGGCTGATCCCAAAACGCGACCCGCAAAAGTGAAT
This sequence comes from Antheraea pernyi, assembly GCA_015888305.1. NCBI lineage: Eukaryota > Metazoa > Arthropoda > Insecta > Lepidoptera > Saturniidae > Antheraea > Antheraea pernyi. The sequence goes on along the minus strand of MU158763.1, from coordinate 129,635 downwards.
CACTATGACGGGCTTTTTCGCCATATACATGGTGGCTGCGACCCAGTCAGGCTGTAAAACCCTACCACCCCGCTTTCGCCATTCCCTCGTTCGTTATTCAGCAGGGTGCACCACGTGCAGGTGAGGGTGACTTGGATGTCTCAAGTCTTAGATGCTATTTGACACCCCTTACACCAAAATGAAGGGTTTTATCTTCAACATGTGCAAATATTGAACAGATGTTTATGGTATTTTACAATATTATAGCTACTTTTATTAATATTTCCATAGTTTTTTTTAATACAAGCTAATTTTTTACCAATTTTTGAGCAGAACATCTAACCCTGCTTTGGAGCAATTTGTTCCAACTTTCGGGGAAATTATTCCGTTTACATAATATAACAATTATTTTTATAATCTTCACATAATATAAAATGAAGTCACTTCCGCTGTCTGTTCCCTTAGACCTTTTATACAATCCAACGGATTTTAATAGTTTTCAGCAATAGATAGAGTGATTCAAGAGGAAGGTTTATATGTATATTATACACATATTACAGTACGGAAAAACCAAAAAATTCAAAGATTTATAATGTGATGTCGTAAAAACATATTTTTGTGCGCTTTTTTTTGTTTTTTGTGTTCCTCTTGTCTTCTTCTTGTACGCTTTTTGTGTGCGAAACGCTGGCTAAACCTATGAGGTAATTCAAATGAATATACTACGGATTTGTATATCTTAAAGAATAAAGAAGTCCGGGATGGTATGTATTTACCTCTAAAGGATAACCTGCAGTAACCATTTTTATATCTTTTTACAAAAATAATCACGTGTTATATACCAAGCTATTTTATACAATACAACATGTAACATCACATATTTTCGTACAGTTTATCTTAGCTTAGCGAAAAATTCATTTATATCGGGTCTATTAAATGCAGATGCACGTCCAGCACTACTTGCTTCTAGGGTTCTTATCGACAAAATTGGGCTTCTCTTTACAAATCCAATTGATAAGCCAACTCCAGTTTCTCGCTTCTTGTGCCATGAACGGGAATCTTTCTCAAAGAAAATTTTATCACACATTCATCCGCGAATTCTTGTAGAAGACTGAACTACGTCGAGGTACATTTAAAAATGTATTTCACTTACTCTTTTTGCTGTTCCAGAGTATACACTAGCCTGGGTATAAACTATAAAGTCTGTAGTAGGAACCTTACGGCTTATGAAATTTGTAGCAAATCGATCTAACGTAATACGGTAAATTTCAACTTCTCATGTCACAGTTTTAATAGGTTTTCCCTTCTTGATGACAGCATCTGCAGTTTGACGCGATTATGTATTGGAAGTTTTATTTCTCTCTATGTTATGTTTGTAGTTTGTCATGCTTAAACAAAGAACAATTATCGTAAGAATTTAGGCACGATTTAAGGTCATTCGATATACGTTGCTCCGAGCAACAACCAGCCCCTCGAGGGTGGAACTTTTAACACCAAATAATGTTTTTATACGAAGATTGATATCCTGGTTAAGAAATAAAATCAATAAAAAATACTCACATTTTAATAAGATAACTTACTAACTTCACTATAATTTAGGAAATTTACGTATGTTTCGGTCCACAATTAACGGCGATAGACTAATAAGTTTAAGCATGAAAAAAAATACTTACGTGATCTTTTGACATTCAGTGCATATTAGCAACTTAACTGTCGTCATCCGAATGTCTAAAATGGTTGCCGTAGTGGCGCCTCATATGACGCATTCACGACGCACTTCATTTGTTTTGCTATCAATTTTTTTTACAATGTTATTGCTTTCATAACCGCTTTCCTGAGGAATGTATAGCCCCACTCTATGCATATTATATATTTTTAATAGCAGTATTATATCTAATTTTCTTATTTCCATGCCTAAAGCTTAAATTAAACGTAAAAAAAAAAACAAATAAAAGCAATAGTTTTAACGTAAATGAATATCTTACAGATTAATGGTGAAACCGGACAATCAACTACATACAAAGAATTATTACAAGATACTATTAATTTTGCTTCTGGTTTAAAGACATTAGGAGTACGTCCCGGCGATGTTGTGGCAATATTGAGTGAAAACATAAACGAATATTTCACTGCAATTTTCGGATCTATTTGTTGTGGAGGTATAGTCACTACCTTAAACAACAAAAATACAAAAGGTTTGTCATGTCATATATTTATATATACTAGTGGGCGCCCAGTGGTCGACATTTGACCATAGTACATTGATTTTTTAAGTATGAATTTTATTAGGGTTAATATAATTGTTGAATGTAGAATGAAAAAGAGTAATTGGAACGTAAGAGTAAAATAATACATACAGTCCAGCAAAGCAACCTCCTTCACAACCTTTTTTGAAGTCCTGTATTGACAGATGTCAAAATGTCTTTTTTATTTACATGTGTGTATATGTTGTGTAAAATTGAAGCAGTAGTGTGAGTAATGCATATTTTAATTAATTTAATGTACTTCTAATGCATTTTATATAAAATAAATAGCTTTCTGCACTTCTCCTCCATATAAACTTTAACTATGCCAAATTTCACGTTCATCCGTTCGCCCAATTCCGTTAAAAAGGGATACAAAGTTTAGGCTTCACGTATTAATATATATGATAAAGTGTATAAAGGTACAATAAGACCAGTTATATGGACCCAAATGCTGGGCCACGAAAGAGATATATATATTTATATTTATATTCATACTTCTTAGTTCTAATACGTTGACTCCTGACGTAAAACAAAACTACAGTAGAGAATACAAAATTGTTATTGCTCGAATATTTTTACTTCATTCAAAATGATGATAAGCACAGTACAATCCAAAAACAATGGCGACCACCGAGTGACACACTATCTATCGCCGGTCGTCGCTGTTATGCCTGCGAAAAGTTGGATATACACAGACTGATCCCGAAACGCGATCCGCAGAAGCGAATCACTATGACGGGCTTTTTCGCTATATACATGGTGGTTGCGACCCAGTCAGGCTGTAAAACTCTACCACCCCGCTTTCGCCATTGCCTCGTTCGTAATTCACCAAGGTGCACCACGTGCAGGTGAGGTTGGCTTGGGTGTCTCAAGTCTTATGATGTTATTCGACACCCCTCACACCCGAAAGTTGTAAGGTTTGGTGTAAAAACACATTCTTGTATAAAAATATAGATTACAAGGATTCATGTAATTGGCTGTGTAGTGGTAAAATTGTGGTTAATAGGAAGGGGAAGTATTTATTCACGGAGAAAGATTTCATAATTATTCTTAACAAATTGTAATAGTAGTAATAAACAATAACAATTTAGATTTAAATCACCTGTGGAGTATACATTTAATATAAATTAAATTTATATTTTACCTCAATAAACTTGATTATCTTGGAAAATATCTCACATATAAATTATTACATTAAAAAAACATTTACGTCATGAGACTTAGGAACTTTTTGATTTTGATGAACTTTAAATGTTAAATAAAATGTGATCATATATATTATAATTAAATAATTAACAGTCCTTGCCTTGACATTCGCGACACTATATTAGTTCTTTGCACCCATGCATATCCGAAACGGGTTGTATGAAATATGCATACTAGCTGATGTCCGCGACTCTGCACGCGCTTTATAGATTACAATTACAATTGTAACACTGTAATTACTGTAAATTGTAATAGGTAGTAGAGCCACGCTGAAGCTATTACTGGTTTCAGCATGAATAGGTCGGCTCGTTCGACTACTACTACCACCGTCTCATAAAAAACCGACGTGAAGTAACGGTGCTTGCCTTGTTGCGTTTCGTTCGGTCAGTGAGAGCCCCGGAGGCTTCCCTTCCCCCAGAGGCTGGCAACGCACTTTCGACTCCCCTGGTGTTGTTAGTGTCTATGAACGGTGGTGATCACTTAACATCAGGTGACACACTTGTTCGTTTGCCTACTATGAAAAAAAAGACAGAATTATAGGAATGCTCTTTCAAATATATTTGTAGGTACAAGTCACGCCACCTATTGAAGTTAATTATACTATGCCTATAATGTTCACGCAATTTTAATCAATAAGTTAACAAAGGTATATAGCCACATGAACGACATGGTAGAGAGACGAAATAACACATTGATTTTTATATATTAGATATGTAATCACGAAGTGTGCGGGATGGGATTTACATCAAGAACATATTTGAAACTTCAACCCATTGTATATCCCCTTCGGTGCTCACTTACACTATAAGAAACTCGTAGTGAAAATTTCAAGCTATCCATTATCTGTCAATATGTCTTAGAAAAGTTATTATATTAATATCACAATTTTACATTTCTTTAATACATTTTTTTAAAAAGCGCGTGCGAAGCCGCGGGTAACAGCTAGTTATATTAATATAATAACTTTTCTAAGACATATTGACAGATAATGGATAGCTTGAAATTTTCACTACGAGTTTCTTATAGTGTAAGTGAGCACCGAAGGGGATATACAATGGGTTGAAGTTTCAAATATGTTCTTGATGTAAATCCTTTATCATCAGCAACATACCTGGAACTTCAACCTACTATATACCAAACTCAGTGCTCACTAACACTATATAAGAAAGTAATGCAAATTATAAGCTATACATTATCGAACAATATATCTTAAATCTTTTATTATATAGATATAATATGCCCATATTGTCGATATACTTAAGTTATTCTTATACGTTGCTATAATCACTGAGTTATGTAGAAGCAAACGCGGTAAATAAAACAATATAGCCGTCAAATTGACCAAAAAGATGATATAATTCATATTACATACAGATGTATGACTTTCAATTATCTATATTCTTGGAGTCCAGTAGGACACACGTCTCACGCGGTTATAACATATTTTTGATCAATTTCACACGGACGAATGCACAGGTAACAGTTACTCACTACATAGTGTATCAATTCAAATAAAAAAAGAACCATTAAAATCGGTTCACAATTGACGAAAATGTCGGTTAACATACATATTGGAGGTAAACGAACAGTCGGGTCACCATGTAAGTGATCACCGCCGCCCATAGACACTAGCAACACCAGGCGAGTTGCAAGTGCGTTGCCAGCCTGTGTTTGACGGAAGGAGTGGGGAAGCGGAGGGGGAAGAGGAGATGGGCCTCCGGCGCTCTCACTGACCGAACGAAACGCAACAATGCAAGCACTGTTACTTTACGTCGGTTTTCTGTGAGAAGGTGGTACTACTCCGGGGGAGCCGACCCATTCATGCTGAAACCAGTAGTAGCTTCAGCGTGGCTCTACCTCCTCCAAATAACCTCCATTATATGTGTAGATAGATACAAATATAAAAATTATTCAATTTCTATGTATGTTGGAATAGCCATTGGATTCCAGTTAAAAAATATGCATATAATGAAAAGCAAATACAGAATGATAATGCAAAAAAAAACAACAGAAAACTAGAAGTCCTTAATTGGTATACGAGGTATCATATTACACACAAAAGGAGTTATTCAACATTGTCTGGGCTTTAATTGTAAGCATTAGATTAACAACTTGAATAACCCTTGTACGATTGATTCGCACGCAAAGCCTTCTCTGCACTACAAAGAATTTAACTTTGTCGAGAAAACTGCAGTAATATCGACCGTATATCCTCGAGATAAAGTTTAACATAAACTCGTTTTTTTTTTATATATTCAATGGACAATGCAAATGACCACACATCCTGTGAGACAATGAATTATCATTTCAATCGTATATTTCTATGTATACAAGCGATATTATTCATACAAATTAATTTAAATTTTATATATGGAATTAAGCGACCAGTTTATAGACAATTCTAGCCGCGTTGTTTATTCATCATTCGTTTCACTATCTGGATCGTATGTATAATCTATACTTAATAATAATAATGTTATAAAGAGGCAAAGTTTGTGACGTTGTACGGGGTAATCTCAAGAACTACTGGTCCAATTTGAAATTTGTAAAATTCTTTCAATGGTATATAGTTCATTTATCGAGGAAGGTTATAGGCTATATATCATCACGCTAAGACTAATAGGAGCGGAGCACCAATAAAGAATGTATCAAAATCGGGTATTTTTCCTCTTGAGAGCTTCCGCTGCATGTTTGCGTCAGCCCAAACTAGTTCTATTCCACGCGAACGAAGTCGCGGGCAGAAGCTAGTAGTTTGATAATACGGTACAAAAACGTTAGCTTCAGCTTTATAATATTAGTATAGATATACGCATATTATCAATTTTTCTAAGCTACTATTTAATTTACAGTTTGCAATATGTCGCATGTACTAATAATTAATATGCCGTTTGTTTTGCTTTATATTTGACAGAAATATTGCATATCATGTCTTAAATGTCGTGAGTCTCAGATATACCTATAGATAGATAACAACTTTATTATACTATTTTTATTCAAACTTTAATTTTTTTTTTAAACTGGTTCGGCAAAGTTACTGGACGGTACCTGATGGAAAATACAGTACAGTCTATAAGAAACGGCGACTGTCAGTGTGAAATAACAACAGCAGTAGTCGCTATCATGCCGACTTGCACATGTGCCTCTTCACGCCTCGTTTGAAGGGCCCCATGTCATAAGAGGAAGGGAACACCCTGGTTGGGAGGCTATTCCACATTTTCACAGTACAACAAACAAACGTACCCGCCCGTGTAGTTCTGTAGTGGAAAGGAGAAGATGGTATGAGGATAAACAACTCTTCAGAACACTCACCATGATACAGACGATAAAGCACGCTCAGTGAGGCGATGTCTGGCAACTGAAGCGGTTCACGGTTCTTGGTAATGTCTGCATCATTCACAATACGGACAGCCTGTCGCTGCAACCTGTCTAGAGCATCAAGGAGGTATTGGGCGGAACCATCCCAGAGATGCGAACAGTATTCCATGCACGGCCTAACTTGTGCCTTATAGAGTAGGCATAGTTAACCGGGCGTGAAAAACCGTCTCACTCTATTCAGGATGCCCAATCTCTTAGATGTGGCAGAGATAACACTCCCAATGTGGTCTCTGAGGTTGAGGTCGCTTCGGATGTTAATCCCTAGGATGCTTAGGCTGTCATGTTTTGCAAGTGAATCGTTCTGAAGAATGAGAAGAGGAGAATATTAAAGAGGGAATATTTTGAAATGAAAATGCAATATGTGCGTTAGGTGGGAATGAAGTTGTGTACAACATATTTGTAGATTTATTGGCCGCTCCCGCGGGCATTCCCTCAATTAGCTGATGTAGTTCTCATTCATAACGTTACAATTTAGGATTATCAAACAATGACAAAAATAAAAATCAATGTCTGGCTCACGAAAGTATTGGAACGATGCTAAATTTTCAGTTCATATACCTAAAATGCTCGTTATAATTAATATTTCGGGAAGACATTAAGGACTATGTTTAAAGTATATATAAACAAGATTTAGGTAGAATTTCATCGAAATCTGACCACACGAATTCAAGATATAGACTTTTTATTACAATGAAACGTATTCATTGGCTCACAAAAGTATTTGAACAAGAAGTATGTATAGAATATATAACAATTAACCTTTGTAGTGTGCAGAAGTTGGTGACATTTTTTTCTACCTTCAACATTAAATACATTAAGATGTTTTATTTTATAAGAAATCTATATTTTATACTTTATAGTGTTAGCATTTAACCATAGTCTTCATTTGATATTAAATAACGATTTCATTTAAAGACGGTAACATGGTAATTGTCTAGGCTCTTAAGTGAAGCTGTTACCAAGAAATTCAGGTTAGATTTTTAATTTAAAGCTAACTAAGGGGACACTAGCAAAAGATCTGTCAGCATGTTATTATTTTAAAACAATTTTCTTCATTTAAATTCGGTCCATTACTGGATTTGTATCTACGTTCATCAAAGTAGTGTCTGCATAAGCAACCAACGAGTTATTAATACTACAAACTGAATTATTAACATTGTCATAAATAAATGTGTATAATATATATATATAATATACTTAATAATTTTAGATGAACTTCTTCACGCTGTTCATTTGTCAAAGCCAACTGTTATTATATGCTCCGAAGCAGCCATGGAGCGTAATTTTGATACGATCAAATCAATACCGTATATCAAAACTATAATTCAATTTGATGGAAAGCCTGTAGAATCCTCCATTTTATCATACGAGAGAGTTATGGTATACACAGACGCCCTCGAGTACGAGCCGGTTCAGATAAAGGGCTGTTGTTCAACCGTATTCATAATGAACTCATCCGGAACTACGGGAATGCCTAAAGGAGTAATGCTGACACATTCAAATTTACTATACATTATGGCTAATTTAGAGTAAGTAACCAAACATTATCAAAATAACCTCGTTTAGAATATTAATATGTGAGCGATGGCGATGTCTGGAATTGACTCCTCTCTGTGCATCCAGTAACGAAATGGAACGAACGTGGAAATATATATGTTAAACTGATGTAACCGATCGAGTTTCATGCCGGTTCGATGACTGGGTTTCCGAACCGGTGGTAGTTTTGGCGTTCATGAGAGCCTTATTAGGGCCTAAACTGAATAAAGTATTTGCTTTGATTTCATTCTAGGTTTTTAGCATTTTTATCATCTTAAGACATATTGTCATTGGATGGGATTGTGATCAAAGATTAAAACTTATAAAGTATATTTAAAAAAAATTAGCTTGGTATTGGTCTCTTTCCATTTTATCACTTGTTATAATCCACTGAGACTGTGGTCAGCGTTTATTGCTATCAAAATTGAATATAAAGGTATGACTTGCTAACGTAATCTTAATGTAGTGTTGATTTTCTCATTTCAGTTATGGTTATACGGCGGAGGAATGTTCTCGATCTCTTGTGGTAGTACCATGGTATCATGCTCTAGGTTTGGTCTATGTCATGAGCCATTTACTCGGTAATAAGTTGACGGTGTTTTCCCAGGGCTTTAACACGGAGAAATATTTGACTTATATTCAAGACTATAAGGTACCTAGCTTACGATTATCATTTCTGTCATTAAGGTCGATATCCCAGAAATGCCACTATTTTAAGTGCCAGATTATCTCAAGCTCAATATATTAATAAAATATTGTTTCATCCTGCATACGAACCTGATACAAATAAACAAAAAAAAAGCTCATTGATGGTGAGAACTAAAAAAATAGGGTCCTGGAAATAGCCTGTCTCGAACATTGTTCAAGCGCTCGAATAATGGCATCAGTCTTCCAGAGTTTTCTATCCTCCTTTATTGAAAGGTATATAAGTACGTCACGGTGTGTCCGATTTGAGTTCTATCCTGGACATCGAAACGAACACGAAGATAAACCAAAGGAAAGGAATCTTGCTATTATAGTATAACTGTGTGACAGTGAGTCTATTCTCTCTTTGTATGTGTGAGTAAAAAATAAATTGCTTCCGATGCAAATAGCATCTGTTTCATCGGGTGTAACAATATGCATGTATTGTGTTAGATGGAAGGTCAATATAAAAGTATATTATATCTTTACATATAACTGTAAGCTATTTTTAATACATGTTCCTTATGTAACTGCTGTCTCAACTCTACATTATTAACTTTGGATTATTTTGCAGATAGATATTTTGATAACCGCTCCACCGATTGTGATAAAGTTATCGAAGTCACCATTAGTGGAAAAATATGATACATCATCCGTAAAGGTAATCTGGTGTGGCGGAGCACCCCTCGGTTCAAAGACTACTGTTGAAGTGTTAAAACGGTTAGTCAATAAAAATTTATTACCATTGATTGTTTATATGCATGAAATATCTAGTCAAATATTTCTTTATGCAGGGAATTATGGCGCTAACACAATGCCTTAATAGTTACATAATGGAAATCTGGTGTATTTTAGTTTCATCGCATTGATAATTAGATTATGATATATATGAGTTTATCATTACATAGTATAAAACAAAATCATCTGCAACATCTGTTTGTCTGTTCACGATAAATTCAAAAACTACTTAACGGATTTTCACACGATTTTCACCAGTAAATAGAGGAAGGTTTAGGTATATAATTGTCTACGTTTTATTGTCAGAGCGGGATAACGTCCGCTAGTCTATTTATAAAATTGATGCCACATTATTTTATAATGAGCTTTTGGGTTCCAAGACTTTATAATGCTTTTTCAATGCGGCACTTGTGGTCGATAAAGGGAATAAAGCGACTGAAAAGTCTTATTTTCGAGATTTATATGTTACAGCTATAAAAATATTTCGTTGAGTGATATTTCTATCTTCTCGTTCGGTGGTATTTTAAAGCTAAATGATTGTAATTATTTTGAAAAATAGTTTGCATTTTTATCACACCCTAATAAAATTCAAACTTTAAAAATTCAATGAACTATGGTCGAATGTCGACCACTGGCCACCCACTAGTAATAATAATAAACCCATTATTTTAAACAATACTCGTAGATTTTCCCAATTGTAAGTAGGCTATTGTATTTTTTTTCTGGTAATTTATATAAAGTTGCCACATTGTCTTTATGTTAATAATGGCAATAAATTATATGATTTTATTTAATTTTTATTTTGTTATTTTAACAATATATTTAATTTCTCATTATTTTATAATTTTAAGTAATTATGTTTCTAATGGTTTAATTTGAATGTTATTTTATTTGCTGTGATTTCATAATTTTAAAACTATTTATATAACTGTATAAGCCAGGTTTTGCGAATTTGTTCTAAAATCGGAACTTATTGTAACTATACATATACGATATACTACACTCATCAAAAAAGTCTAAGCAACATGTACTAATTAAAATTTTGGGATGGTTCTTCACATTATATAATAACGATGTATTTTATTTTAAAAATAATATCTTTAGGGTTCTATGATGTAAAAATAATAGCTGTTGTCTTTATAAGTTCTTTTAATAACAGAAATGAACCATATTAGAATATACTGTAGAAACTAAGACACATAAGAAACTAAACTTTTTTCTTACAAAATGAAATTTCTAAAGAAAATGTATTTATTGTGAAAGAATAGAACAATTTAATACAAAGTATGGTCTCCTCTGCTATTCAGAACTTGTCGGCAACGATTATTCATTGAATTAATGAGACTGTTTATGTCATCTTGCGGTATTCGCTCCCAATGGAATTGTAGCAAATCCTTCAGCTGTTGGGTTGTTGTCGCTCCGTCCAAGTCCTTCAAAACACGTCTCTGGAGCATGTCCCATGCGTGCTCGATGGGGTTGAGATCTGGCGATTGTGCAGGCCAGGGCAATACCCGGATGTTCTCCGTTGCAAAGTATTCACTGGTTCGCCGAGCTGTATGTGAACGCGAATTGTCATGCATTAACCTAAAATCGGAGCCAAAGGTTTGTGCAAATGGGTAGACATAAGGTCTGAGAATATCCTCAATGTAATTTTCAGCATTCATGTTTCCATTTACAAAAACGAGCTCAGTTCGCCTGTTCTTCATAATACCCGCATCTATATAATATTAATAATTCTTATTTATGTATCTTTAATATGGTGGCACTAATGTTAACGTGTCTCTCTAATATGGTGGCGCTAGTATCAATGTGTATCTCTAACATGATGGCGCTAGTGTCGGTGTATATTTATAATATGGTGGCACTAATATCAATGTTCCGGTCGTGTTGTAGTCTCGTCTCTTGAACGTGATGCAGCGGCACCGGAGGTGGGTGCTAACACATAT
>MU158763.1:104007-117808 GCA_015888305.1 Antheraea pernyi | reverse complement strand
TATGTCTAAAAGGAATTATTTTATTGGTCTTTCCTTTTTCAGGTCAATTATGGTTGGTGTTTCAGTACCTTAATCATATATTGGCTACACAAAAAGCGTCTTCAATAATTACACCAAATAAATAAGTATATATCAACGGGCCCGGCGGACGTTGTTCTGCCTTGATAATAAACATATCCTAGAATTCAACCGCAGCGCCACTTACCCAGTCCAATCGTGAAACTAAACTATTTTTGAATCCACCTGAACACTCGCAAAAAATTTCATCAAAATCTATCCAACCGATTAGGAGGAGTTCAGTCACATACACACGGACAGAAGAATCTATACTTATTAATATTATAAAGCTGAAGAGTTTGTTTGCTTGAACGCGCTAACCTCAGGAACTGATGGAAAAATTTTAAATTCATTTATCGAGGAAGGCTATATATCATCACGCTAAGACCACTAGATGCGGAGCACCATTGAAGATATATACCAGGGGACTGTTTAAAGTTTAACAGTCTTTAATCGTGGGCTAGTTTATGGTCACATTTAATGTACAAAATAATAATATCAAAATAAAATACTAATAAACAACAAAGAGAACCTAAGTTAAAGTATATTCTAAAACCTTTAAAAGTTTGGGAACGATACTTTTAAACTTAAAGAAATCAGGCCTAGCTTCAATGAACGACTTTAAAGGTGCCTTTTCAAGGTTACTCATTACGTAACTGTTTATAGTGGGAACGCCGCACAGTCGAACAAAGGGAAGCGGGGCATAGGTGGAGGTGCGGGACGCGGCCCGGAGTACGCGACAGGGCGTGATTAATTTATTATACCAGTTCGTTTTTGCGTAAATCATCCTGATGTTAAGTTTATATCAGTTTTGTGTTTCTCGAGATAATTAGGTCAAATATTAAGCACTTATTTTTTAAATTCATTTAGAACGAGTATTAAGTAATCTGTGAGTGTATTGCAACTATTTAACCAGTCATGCTGTATACATTTACATACATAGACATAAAATAATACAACATGTGATATATTTTGTTGATTTAACTCCGAAGTAATAAGTATCATTTCGGTCTCTCCTTCAGATTAGAATTGTGATGATATTAGAATAGTAATCGCGAGTGGAGTAATGTGGAATTCGTTAAATTCTTTTCGTTGACAGTTATTCTAACTAATCCCATTAAATAATATTTCATATTATATTTCGTTCACCAGCATGCCTAATTGTGTTTATATTAACCAACTTTATGGAATGACTGAAACCACATTTGGCGTTGTAAAAGACTTGGACAGTATCAAAAGTAACCCTAAACCAGGAAGCTGTGGTTACCCCATAGCGGGTTATAAAGTCAAGGTAATCTTAGTGTTTTATATTATTGCAATAACAATTAGGATTTTATTATTACTGTAGTGACACTAGTCATTAAATTTAAAGAAAAGTATCCTTGAACAAGTAATAAAAGACGATAATCTAGGTTATCCTTAAGCTGAGCCCTATCTTAAAAGGGCTTTTGACGTATTCCAGTCGTTGGTGTTTTGAAGGTCTCGATTTTACATAGTTGTTGCATGCACTTGCACTAGCTTTTAAACTCTTCAATAAATTTTAGTAAGGCTGGCGTGTGTAGTGCATTAATATTCTCGAATATTTTAAAATCAATTGTCCGTTTGGCTATTTGATGTTATTTTTTTTTATCATAGGAGGCATACGAAGAGGTGGGTCACCTAATGATCAGCCCCGTCCATAGACACTAATAACACCAGAAGAGTCGAAAATGCGTTGCCAGCCTGTGTTTGGGGGAAAGGCGGGAGGGGGTAGGGGGCCAAGCTTTCGAAGTGTCTGGACTGACCGACGGCTCCATTCTAACTTTGTGCAAGGCGATCACTGCAATCCTATTTTCTTTAACACACCATTCCATATTGTAACTTGACAATGAACACGAAAAAAATATGTGAAATGGCGCATAATCGAAAGAAGTTTTTAAAACAAGATACGTGTTCCAAATTTAAAACAGTTAAAAAGTTGAAAAAAAGAAAAAAAATATGTAAGAATATTTATGGCTAGGCTAGTTATGTTACTGCCAAAACATAAAACTACGGATAATAAAAAGTACCAGGAAGTTTTAAACTAATAACACAGGCACAGTTGTTATGAATTAAATACAAAAGTTATACTGATTCTAGGTGGTAGAGCCACGCTGAAGTTATTACAGGTTTCGGCATGAATGGGTCGGCTCACCCGGGATAATACTGCCCGACACACAGAAACACCGACGTGAAGTAGCAGTGCTTGCATTATTGCGTTTCGTTCTGTTAGTGAGAGCGCCGGATACCCACCTCCCCCATTCCTGACTCCCCTCTCCCACAAACACAGGCTGGCAACGCACTTTCGACTCTCCTGATGTTGCAAGTGTCTATGAACGGTGGTGATCATTTAACATTAGGTGACCCACCAGTTCGTTTGCCTTGTGTGATATAAAAAAAGAGAGTGCACGTCACATTATAGAATTTTTACAGATTTCAGTTACATTTATTGTGATTAATTATTACCAAAATAATTACATTTAATATACATAATACAATTAATTAAATGCATGCATTATTTTAATAACACATGCAATGAAATGGAAACAAATGATGTAGTTCTTAAAGAAAACTGCGGAAGATGAAAAATAAGTTACACACTTCATTCAACTCGATATATTGCAACATACGTTTAACTTATAGGTTGTAAACATAGAAACACGAGAAAAACTAGGTCCCAATAACCAAGGAGAGATTTGTTTGAAAGGACCAAGCCTTATGAAGGGTTACATACGAGACGAAACATCTACTCGTGACATTATGGACGAGGAAGGCTACATCAAAACAGGAGACATTGGATATTATGATGAAGATGGGTGTTTGTTTGTAATCGATCGTTTGAAGGAGCTCATTAAGTACAAAGCTTTTCAGGTAATGCTTAAATAGATACATTTGAGTGATTCTATGGCCTATTCGCAACTTGTTCTAGGGCAAGATTAAACTATAATTCTTACATGAACGTTTTGAATTAACTGCTATATAAGAGAATCGTTTTAGTCGTTCGCCCCCTACTCTCATTGTTCTGAGTGTTGTAGGAGTTATTTGTGTGATTCACAAATTGGACATTGTGTAAAGACACTAAAGTGTCTGTTAAAATGTGTTCTTCAGTAAGTTTATTACAGTCGTTGGTTCTTTTTAAAGTCATAGCATCGGGGAACCTATTTAACTTTAAATAGTCGTCTATCTGAATGATTACAGAAAGAGAAATACGTACTTAAGCATATTGCGTTTCATGATCGGTTGTTGTGCATCTTATACATATTTTTTGGTTTCGATTTATCCTTTATTTTGTTTTAATGCCTAACTAAGCGGATGGGAATCAGCTCGCACAATTAAAAAATTATATACACATGCATCTATACATATAGTCAGGGCTTTTTTGTGGGGACACGTGAGTATATGCAGTGTCTTTAAAGGCAATCTCGAAAATACCGAAAAATTATATAAAAATTTAAAAAATGAGAGAGCAAAAAAAATAATTAAAAAATACAATCTTAGGTAACCGTAACAAAAATCTTTGTATTTTAATAGGTATGTTAATAGGTCAAAGTTATCCAAATACAAAATCTAATCTACATTTCTCGAACAGTTACCGCCCCGCACAGTGGTTTGTCTCTTTAGCAGAGGTCGGAAAAGTTATAGACTTATAATTTTCTAAAATTAGCGTGCCCGCTAAAAAGAGGTCACAAAAGGCCTGCATATCATAAGAATGTAAATCTAAAGAGTCTGTATTTTTGTCGAGTTTCGTAAAAAAAATGTTACAGGTGTCTAGAAATAAGTAATAACATGCAAGCTATTTTTAAAAATGTCTGTCTTTTTCTTTGTTTGAACATGTATCACTGCTAAAGTGCTGCATTCATGATAAGACCTGTTTAAGTTTTTGGGCTGTAGGGGATGTCGAATAACATCGAAAACTTGAGATACCCAAGCCAACCTCACCTGCACGTGGTGCACCCTGCTGAATAACGAACGAGGCAATGGCGAAAGCGGGGTGGTATGGTTTTACAGCCTGACTGGATCGCAACCACCATGTATATGGCGAAAAAGCCCGTCATAATGATTCGCTTGTGCGGGTCGCGTTTCGGGATCAGCCTGTGCATATCAAGCTTTTCGCAGGCCGGCATGACAGCGGCGACCGGCGATGGATACTGTGTCACTCGGTGGTCGCCATTATTTTTGGATTGTACTGTGCTTACCATCAGGCACAGAGCAGTTATTTTGCCGTGCTACTATAAAATATATATATATATATTCATTATAATCGGTTCATTCTAGTAAAAGTTATTGTAATTTTAATGACGACGCGACTGAGGTACGATAGAAAAGTAGATACTTATCTATTTAATAAATACAGATGACTTTATTGGTCACTGTTTTGTACATCAGGTTCCACGTGGATGAAGTCGCGGACACTGCTAGTAACTTATAAAATAATAGAAATTTTCCATCAAAATTCATAGGTTATTTTTTTTTTTTTTTTTACTTAGAATAAGCAGAATTTAATATTGTGTTCTAGGTATCTCCGGTAGTAGTAGAGAAGGTGCTCCTACAGCATGACGCCATTGCGGAATGCGGTGTGGTTGGGAGACCTGATGAATACGCAGGAGAACTGCCCACTGCCTTTGTAGTACTCAAGGCAGGATTTAACGTGACCGAAGAGGAATTATTGCGGTTCGCTAGTGATAGGGTATGCACTTTACAAGTTCATAATTAAAAATATATATATTCCCTCATGAATAAATACATTTTTTTGAAATATGTGTCTCTGAGTCTAATTTTGGTTTTTAACCGTAACAATTTTCTTTGGCCTTTAAAAGAATCAGCCAGAATGTAAGTTTGTTATTTTTTGTTAATAGAAAAATCTTAATCTTATTAAATGTTACAACTTATAATAAAACATCTATTAAATAATAATAATAAAACATAATTACAAAATAACAACAACAAAAAATAATAAAACATCCACAGACTTAAATGCTCAATTTTAGTTTCGCTCTTATGTGCGCTACAATATTGGGTGTTGATCTTATTATTTTATTGTCATCCATGGCTAATGTAGCAGCTTTCTGTACGGGAATTATTTTTTGGAATCGATTCAGCAGTTCCGTAGATTTTTTTTTCTTTTCTTAAACTGGTTCGACAAAATGACTGCACAGTACCATAACGTCGACTGTCTGTGTTAAATAGCAACGGCAATTATCGCTATCATGCCGACCTGCAAAAGTGCCTCTTCACGCCTGGTTTGAAGGACCCCATGTCATGAGAGGAAGGGAATACACTGGCTGGGAGGCGATTCCACATCTTCACAGTACGACAAAAATAAGAGCTTCTTAGTTTTTACCGGGATGGTTGATACTGTGAAACGGTGGAAACGATTACCCGCCTGTGTAGTTCTGTAGTGGAGAGAAGATGGAATGACTCTCTATTTTTTCCCGGGTATTGTGGCAAACGAACAGGTGGGTCACCTGATGTTAAGTGATCACCACCGTCCATGGACACTAACAACACCAGAGGAGTCGCAAGTCCGTTGCCACCCTTTGGTTAGGGGAGGGGAGGTGGGCCTCCGACGCTCTCACTGACCGAACGAAACGCAACAATGCAAGCACTGTTACTTCACGTCGGTTTTCTATGAGAGGTTGGTAGTAGCCCGGGCGAGCCGACCCTTTCATGCTAAAACCAGTAATAGCCCGCGTCCCAGCCCATTCCCAGACCGCCGGCGGCTAATCCTTCACAGGATCACCCTGCCTACTCCTTCTCCCTGTCGAGTATTGACTACGCAGCTCAATTACTCATTTTCCACGAGATTTCGGCGATCTCGGCGTACGAAGAAACCGCCCGAAATCCTCTTCTAGGTTCCGTTACGGCAATTCATAGATTTCCAGCCATCGCGGCTACACTACAACGGTTCGCTCGCACAGCCGTTCAAAATAAATAACTCATATAAGATAGAGTAAATCGCGTATTTACGATTATCTTCCCCTAAAACGACAGTTCAATAATAATAATTTTGTTATGTCTATTTTTAGATTTCGGCGCCGTCGCCGCTGAATAAATTTAAATTCGATCTTATTAAATGCGTGTTGCGCCCACGCTTTTTGTAACCGTACCCTCACGCCGCCGCGAGGGAAGGGATCCTATTTAGCTTCCGCACACATCGCGGTTCTCAGTAATATCTCGAGCCTAGGTCGCCCCCGCGCGGAGCCCTCGAGATATTATTATCGCGATACAGTGACTCACCTACATCACTTGAACACACATATGAGATCATCTCTCTCACACACGTGCACGTACATACACATGGTGGGAGGGTTTTGTTTTTTTTTCCCTCATCGAACTGAATCGAATAGTTTAGTTCGTTTCATTCCGACATACACGTATTCATTTGTGAATCATGCAATTTCGATTGTATGGTTCACAAATGTATATATGTATGAATAGCTTAGAATAGTTAGCTAGGTCAGACGCGACTTTTTCCAGGTAACAGCCCAAGCCGAGGTGTGCGTGCACCCTTGTGTATGTTACCTAAAACCCAAATCGGTTGAGTGCCTTAAGCGCCAGCCTTAGTAGTCCGGTGAAGCTGTGAAGACCCTGACAGGTCAATAGCGTAGTCAGTTCGAGAAAAAAAACAAGGTTCTTATTGTCCCGATCACTATTATGTGTTTGTGAGTTTTTTTAAGTAATTTATCTCAAACGCTGGAGATAGGGGAGATGACAATCCGTAATAAATAATTTGGTAAAAATGGCTGACAGTTCCAGATGTTAGAACGTTCTAACAAATAAGATTTGTTTTTTTTTCAGTTATCAACATCAACAATGCTGCACGGCGGTATAATATTTATAAATGAGATACCAAAAACCAGATCTGGAAAAATCATACGAAGTGACCTAAGAAACCGGCTACAAAAATAATTCAGAAATAAATTGCGCTTTGTTATGCCTTTACAAGTTTTTTTTAAGTATATGGAATAACTGTTTCGTGATGTTGTTTTATTTTCATCATACTTTGTTATAAATATTACAAAAAATTGTGTAAAAATATTTTTTAATTATTTGGTTCTACATCAACCCTTTTCTTATATAGTAGACTAAAGTATGGGTTTATTGAGTCTTATGTATTGGGTATAATCGGGGTCAAGACGTCTATATTTAGAGAGATTATTTACCTTTCATTGGTTATGTCGTGGCAAATAGCCAATCGGTAGTTAGTTTTGTTTGGTTAAAAAAATCTTAGTCCACGTACATTACGTCCAGAGAGAAATATTTTAAAGAGAATGAGAAGAATACACTATACGGATGGTAAACATTAGTTTTGGATATTATTTTGTAATATTTTAAAATATATTAACAGTGTTACACAACACAGAATATTTTTTTAAAGTGAGCGATAGTCGCTACGATCCAATAGAAAATAATGTGCTATAGATTTCAACGTTTCACTCTTTCTCTTTCTCCCTTTCTTTGTATATATTTCGACAACATTAAAAATATATTAATATCATTCTCTCAAAACCAAAAACCCATATATAAATACAAATATATATATATATCTTTCAAATTACACATTTGGATTTCACGAAGTCAAATTGACACCGATCTAAAAGAAGTTTTACTGCAAAAAGTATTATACGTTATATACGAATACAACGATTTTTAACATCGTCTCCCTCCTGCTTATGTCAGTGTCTACTTTATTTTTTTAAGTGGGGAGGTTTGGATTGAAGCTAGCTACTTACTTTCCCCTTGGAAGACTTTGTCACCCTGAAGCTCATAGTAAGTCTTATGCTTCACCGGCTTTTTTTTTTTTTTTGGCAAAGCAAAGTGGTTGCACTGTGCCTGATGGTGAGCACAGTACAATCCAAAAACAATGGCGACTACCGCGAGATGCGTTATCTCTCGCCGGTCGCCGCTGTCATGCCGGCCTGCGTGAGCGAAGAATTTCCATCCGTGTTTAGAGGTGACCAGTGTTAGTCATCTCACCGGTACTCGAGCCACGGCGAAAGTCATTCACTACTGGATATGCATGAGCTGATCGCGAAACGCGATGCGCAGAACGAATCACTATTACGGACTTTTTTGTTATATGCATGGTGGTCGCGACCCAGTCGGGCTTTAAAACCCTACCACCCCGCAGCCCCCGCTATAATCACCTATTAAATTGAATCATTACATTTGTTCATTATTTAATTAGAAAACTGGTTTCCAGTTTCCTTTTATTCCTGCCTCTTATCCTTAACTCCCTAGCGATGCTAGTGTTTGTTGATTGTTGGGTTTCACTGTGAATTCATAGCGTTTACAAGAGGCGGGGTTGTGGAAGGAGGGGCCTCTCCCCCGTCAGGGAAAAAGCCATTGAAACACACTCAACATTCACAGTCACGTGTTTAAAACACACAACTATATGAGACTATTGAGACATGGTAGCGGCCAATCAATTGCAGGCGGAAGTTTAAAGTAACGTCCACTTTAATATTTATGGATGAATTTCCGTAAAGTAACGCCTTTATTAATCAAATATAAACGGAGTCACGTAAAATGTGTACCAGTATATTCTTTTGCTATAATTTACCCAAGGTATTGAACGTTAACCAATAGGCAGTAGACAACTGAAATGACAAAATATGAATTCTAATCAAATAAATAATTTTGTTATCGTAATCATATTTAGCCCTTTACGATATTCATATTGGAGCAGTAAATTTATTGAATTCTTAAAAAATAAAATTTGTCAAATTGATATTTCGAGAAAAAATAAAAAAAACATCACAATAAATTTGACCGCGCATTGTGCAATAGAATCCAAGCGTATAATTTATTTTACAGATAAAATTGTTAATTTTCTTTCCCTTAACTATTACGAATAAAATGTTCAGTCGTTATTACTAAATCATAATAAGCCCATCATGTTTAAATATAGGTTAGAATAGGGGATTTTCCTAATTGTATGTGCGTATTGTTTTTTTTCTGGTAATTTATATAAAATAGTCACTGTAGGTAATTCCATTGTTTTTATGTTAATAATACGCAATTAATTTTTTTTATAATCTTAATTAGTCATCATTTTATTATATTTTAGGCATTTCCGCTTAACATTACAACTTAAAGTAATTATGTTTTTAATGGTTTATAATAAGTTCTATTTTTTTGCTGCGATCTCGTAATTGAATCAACTTTTGAATTTAGTCAAATATATGTGAGCTATAACCCTGTATTTGGTCCAAAATCAGAACTTATTGTAACTATGAATATATAATGTATCATATTTAATATATAATACATTAATTTTGTAGGTGGTAGAGCTACGCTGAAGCTATATTTTACTAAGATTACTATAATATATAATGGTTTCAGCATGAATGGGTCGGCTCGCCCGGGGTACTACCACCTTCTCACAGAAATCCGACGTGAAGTAACAGTGCTTGCAGTGTTGCGTATCGTTCGGTCAGCGAGAACGCCGGAGACCCAACTCCCCTCTCCTTCCACTTTCCCTTCCCAGCCCCCCCCTCCCCCCAACACAGGCAAGCAACGCACTTGCGACTCCCCTGGTATTGCAAGTGTCTATGGACGGTGGTGATCACTATACATCAGGTGACCCACCTGCTCGTTTGCCTCCTATGATATAAAAAAAATTTTTATTACCAGGTGACTTTTTAAACAATCGCAGTATTCTAGGATATGACACTTCATGATCACATTTAACAAAATAAAACAAATACTAATAAACAACCACGAAAACCTAAGTTAAAGTTTGTTCTAAGACTTTCAAAATTATGGTTGAAAACGTGTGAATATAAAATAATAAACCTAAGTACAATGAATGGTGCTAAAAGCTACCTTTCGAGTGAAATCACCCGACGGTCATTGACACTGTGCTAAATTTAACATAGACGCGCAGAGGATTGTGTATAATTTATGTATTTTTCTAGATAATTAGGTCAAATATTAAGCACCTATTTTTTACATTGATTTAGAGCGAGAATCGAGTGCAGAGTGTCATCCAGAAATATTGCTACTGTCTAAACAGTCATCTGGTATACATACATATATCATATATATTAATATAATATATGATCAATTTTAATGACTTATTTTCGAAGTAATAAGGATAATTTCTGCTTCTCCTTCAGATTATAATTGCAATAATATTAATAATATAAATAACCACGAGTGAAATGGTGTGGTACTCGTTAAATTGATTTTATTGATATTTCATTACAGGTATTCAAACTAATCTAATTAAACTATATTTCATATTGTTCACCAGCATGCCTATCCCTCAACGAACTGAATCGAATAGTTTTAGTTCGTTTCATTCCGATATACACGTATTCATTTGTGAATCATGCAATTTCGATTGTATGGTTCACAAATGTATATATGTATGAATAGCTTCGAATAGTTAGCTAGGTCAGACGCGACTTTTTCCAGGAATTGTAAGTTCGAGTTTGCGCATAATGCTGAAAAAATTAATATATCAATGAATATTTTAATAGAAGACTGACTTAAAATTATAAATTGTTGAAAATAAGCCTGGGATTATTTTGTTTCTGATCGGTCATATTCTATTTTTGCTTTTGAAATAATCCTTTTAGTGTATCGTGCCAGAATGTAAGTTTGTTATTTTTTGTTACTAAAACAACTTAAACTTATTATATACTACCCTCTGCCCGCGACTTCGCCCGCGTGAAAGAGTTAGTGATGGTAAACACAGTACAATCCAAAAACAATGGCGACCAACGAGTGACACATTATCCATCGCCGGTCACCGCTGTCATGCCGGCCTACGAAAAGCTACGAAGCTACGAAAAGGATATGCACAGGCTGATCCCGAAACGCGACCCGCAGAAGCGAATCACTATGACGGGCTTTTTCGCCATATACATGGTGGTTGCGACCCAGTCAGGCTGTGAAACCCTACCACCCCGCTTTCGCCATTGCCTCGTTCGTTATTCAGCAGGGTGCACCACGTGCAGGTGAGGTTGGCTTGGGTGTCTCAAGTCTTAGATGTTATTCGACACCCCTTACACCCCCAAAATACATTGGATATTATGATGAAGATGGGTGTTTGTTTGTAATCGATCGCTTGAAAGAGCTCATTAAATACAAAGCTTTTCAAATAATGCTTCAATTGATAAATTTGAGTGACTTTATAGCATATTCGTAAATTGTTCTATGGCAAGATTAAAATATGATTATTGTATGAGCGTTGTGAATTAACTGCTATCTCTATCAGGGAATGGCTTTGAGCGTTAGTCACACTACACTGCTATTGTTCAGAGTGTTGTGGGAGTTATTTGTATGATTCACAAATGGGAAACTGCGTAAACATATTAACACATTGCGTAAATTTGATCTTCAGTAGAGTTATCAAAGTCGTTGGTTCTTTTTAAAGTCCTAGCTTCGATAAATCTATACGGTGTTATTACAAAAATGTTAAATACGTATTGAATACTTGCTTTAAAAAGGTTTCGTATTAAATGCATCGCGCTCGCCCGAGGCAAGTTTGCGTTATCCTTTTTCGCAAGTGTAACCTAACGTAACCAAAGCGAAACAAAAAAGCAAGATGGCGAACATTCAGCGACCGCGGTGCATTTAATTCGAAACCGTTTGAAGCAAGTATTCAATACGTATTTAACTTTTTTGTAATAACACCGATATAATTTAAAATAGTTGTTTAGCTAAACGATCGCATAAAGAGAAATAGGTGCTCAGGCGTGTTGCGTTTCATGATCTGTCAACTTGTATCTTACTAAATACTTTTTGGATTGGATTGATCCTTTACTATTATTTTAATGCCCAACTAGGCGGACACGTACCAGCTAATATAATTTAGAATGTATATGCACATACATAACTTATAAAATAACCATATATACTTAAACCTTCCTCATGAAATACTTTATCTACTGGTGAAAACCGCATGAAAATCCGTTTAGTAGTTTTTGAGTTTATCGCGTACAGACAGACGTGGCAGGGGACTTTGTTTTATAATATGTAATGATAGAAACTTTCCATCTAAGTTCATGGGTTACGACTGTTTTTTTTTTACTTAGAATAATCAGCAATACATTTTTTTAATTAAATGTTGTGTTCTAGGTATCTCTGGTAGTAGTAGAGAAGGCGCTGCATGACGCCGTCGCGGAATACGGTGTAGTCGGCAGACCTGATGAATATGCAGGAGAAATGCCCACTGCCTTTATAGTACTCAAGGCAGGGTTTAACGTGACCGAAGACGAATTATTGCGCTTCGCTAGTGATGGACTTTACAAGTTCATAATTAAAGAAAACCTATATTCTCTTATGATGAAACACAATCTATTGAAAATGAGTCTGGGTTTGAT
Source organism: Antheraea pernyi (assembly GCA_015888305.1). Taxonomy (NCBI): domain Eukaryota; kingdom Metazoa; phylum Arthropoda; class Insecta; order Lepidoptera; family Saturniidae; genus Antheraea; species Antheraea pernyi. Next base: position 105,398 of record MU158763.1, on the reverse strand, counting down.
TTTGTTTCGGATAATTAATATTCTATTTTGGCCTTTCAAATAATCGGGTTAGTGTGTCGTGCCAGAATGTAATTTTGTTATTTTTTGTTACTAAAACAATTAAAACCAATAATAATAATAGAACATCATAATAACAAACATCAAAATAAGTATAATAAAATATGTTAAAACATATTAATTGAATAATATAATTTCCCTCGAATGCAAAATGTTACACAATTGAATTACGCAATTTCTGCACTAAGCCCTATGACTACATATTTAAATGCTTAGTTTTAGATACGCTCTTATTTGGGGTGCGATGTCAGGAACCTCCACGTGGTGCACCCCGGGCAACGTCGGTCCCTCTGACCGGCGGCTGATACCTGACGCGACGACCTAGGCTTGTTCATTGGATTCTGCTCCCGCCTCAAGTGACGTCCCCTGGCTAGTCCATGGAGCCTTGTTCTCCTCCTCACTCACTGACCTTTGCTCTTGTTCCTGGACTCCGAACCACTCCTCTCCTGATGACATTCGCTTTGTTTTGGACTCTGATACCTTCCTCTATTGCTGACTCACGCTTACTTCTGGACCTTGATATTCAGCTAATATGGAAAACACAAAACTTGGAATAGAAATACCCCAGGAGGGTACTGCTCGCCTCGCGAGCAGAGAATCCCTCCCCGAGTCTTCGGACTCGGGCAGCCCTTCGTCTTCTGGGGGGGGCACAATTTTGTGTGATGACCTTTTACCGACGACCCTGGCTATGACACTGGCTTCTGACTTGACGAACGATCTGGACGACGATCTGGAAACGACGGACACGGCATTCACAACGGACTCTTCTTTTTCGACAAAGATGGAAAGTGCAAAATATGAAAAAATACTACCCCGGGAGGGTACCGCTCGCTTCGCGAGTGGAGAATCCCTCCTCGAGTCTTCGGACTCGGGCTGCCCCACGTCTTCCGGGGGGGGCACAATTTTGCGCGACGGAATAACGGCGACCAAGGCGAGCACAACGGACTCAGATACTGCAAGTAATATGGACACGGCGAATGCACCGGATGTGCGCTCAAAGTTCTTTTGTTTTACAGGGAGCATTAAGCGTCCACTCGAGGATGGACACATAGGCCTGGACGCGAAGAAAAAAACAAAGACGAAAGTGAGCTCGCCCATGCAAGGTAGACCGCGGAAAGGTGCTTTCTCGGCCAAGCCTGGGTGCTCCACTGCGGGGAAGGCAGACAGGTCGCACGATCGCGTCAGCCCTCCAGAACCAGAGAAAAGCGCCCAAGAGGTGGAGCCCTGTGAGCCCCGCGGTCCCGAAGAGATGGACCGCGATCGTCTGAGGGAACTAACGAAAAAACAAGTTAGTGAGATCTTGGACGTGGCCGAGAAACCCGGCCACCTACAGA
>MU158763.1:20090-99781 GCA_015888305.1 Antheraea pernyi | reverse complement strand
CTGCCCTGGGAGCTGGAGGCAGGAGTTCTCACCGCCGTGTACGAGTGCGGACCGTGGGGGCGGCTCTACAAGGTTGATTAGCTTGAACGATCCCTTGCCGCCCCCACAAAACGGTCTGTCGGTACACCGTGGGGTTTTAGTCCGTGCGACTCGGACATAACCCACCCTCTCCTGGGATTTCCCCACGATAAAAAAAAAAAAAGCGTACATAGGTCGCGTATTGCATGTATCAGGCAACAGCCAAAGCCGAGGTGTACCGTGCACCCTTGAGCTAGTTGTCAAATAAAATCGGCTGAGTGCTTTAAGTGCTTGCCTTAGTAGCCCGGCGAAGCTGTTAAGACCTTGCTAGGTCAATAGCATAGACAGTCCGAAAAAAAAATTCTGCAGACTATAATATTTGTATACACCTCAATACAATTTATATCATTTAAAAATATTAAAAAAATAAACTAACCACGTGATGAAAAAAAACAGGGTGTGTAGTAAAGACACACGACATAGGTGAAACTTTTGTATTAATTAAAATACTGATCGCGCCCGACGTAGCATAACTTCGATGATCAGACGAGAACCGGTGTTTTCAAGACTCTACCCGACACAGTGTTTATTGCCCACCACTGTTCCTCACACAAAACGGCTGCCGATCAGAATTTCAAAACCCTCCCATTAAAAGCCCTTATTATGATCGAATTTCGAACATTACATTACCACTGATAGATATGAGTCGTTACATTTAAAAATCAGCTAAATCCAATTTTAATCGTTCATATAACATGTTTAATTTTTATTTGATTTCCAGTTTTTAAACACGGAGAACAAAATTCAAATATTGCCGTTTATAAAGTTTTTAGTTTTTTTTTCATCTTCATATTTTACATGTCCAAATCTGTAGATCTTGAAATTTAACGTAAAATACCAGGAATTTGTAGGTGGTAGAGCCACGCTGAAGCTATTACTGGTTTCAATATGAAAGGGTCGGCTCACCCGGGGTAGTACCACCCTCTCACAGAAAACCGACGTGAAGTAACAGTGCTTGTATTGTTGCGTTTCATTTCGTCAGTGAGAGAGCCGAAGCCCACCTCTCCTCCCTCCTTTCCTTCTCCCTCCCTTTTCCCCCTTCCCCCAAATACAGGCTGGCAACGCACATGCGACACCTCTGGTGTTGTTAGTGTCTATGAGCGGTGGTGACCCGTTCGTTTGTCTCCTATCACATAAAAAAAACGGCTAAAATTGGATTTAGCTTATTTTGTAATGTAATGACCCATATATAAATAAGTATGTGAATATCTCAATTAACTTATTTCTTAATATTTTTAATTAATTGATAGATCATTATCATATTTCAACAAATACACAAAAATATTTAATTGTACAGTTCACGTGTCCCAATTAACCATGAACGCATGTAGAGATCATTCATCGATACACAAATTTGAAAGTAACATAAGTAAATTACCATCAACTAACATTTCACAATAACGTGAATGGTTTATATACATATAAGCAATGTACATTCATACGTTTAGAACGATAACAACGTTTCGAATGCTTTTGTTAAGCTGTAGCAATTGGGACACGATAACGTTATCAGCAAACAGAACTACCAGTTTCCATGTATGTGCTGTATCACGAGTAAAAGCACTTAACACATTAGTACGTTTTGTAATTTTTTTTATTTCATCTTGTTGATATTTATTACCGGGCTATAAATAGTAATAATAATATTCGTCCAATAGGACAGGCGAAGGAATTCATCCATACTGCCAATTCTGAATTTGTCAATATAGGTAATTCTTATATATCCTTTAGGCAGTTTTCTTCTATGTCCAAGTTAATGTAAAGACATAAGTGCCAAATTTTCTATATAATATTTCAGACATTTTATATCCATCTCTTTTATCTTCTTAATCTTCGAGTAATCATAAAAGAAAATTGTTCAAATACCTCCAAGCGTGGAGTTGATAAGGTCAAAGATAGGTTTATAATTATCAGGACAAGTTAGGAGATTGATATTCAGGTAAAGTGTCGTGGGATTATTTCAATGTTCCAACAAGCTGGTGCCTCCCTTGTTAGAACTTTCCAGAGGATTTTTGTGGCATGTAAGAATTCATGCTCCGTGTTATTATTATTTTCCATTCACCTCACTTATGCACAATAAAGGAATTATATTACATAAAACACCTTCAATTTTACACAATATAGAGTCAAGTAATACAAGATGATAAATAGAAGATAAAATCAACTATATGACAGACTGAAATCCCGTCAAAAACTCCGGACTATAAATATTACTGTGTTGGGTAAGAGCCTTCGTTCTTGTTTAGCACCGCAGAAGAATTTGCCAGTGTCAACGTTTTATTTTTATAGAAATTATAATGTATACAGTACAATTTATACAACGTTTTTACTTACATGTGATTATTTAAACATAGGTAGTTACTTTAATTTAAATAAAAAAAATTGAGGATTTGATAATTGGATAAGGAATTTAAATAATTTTATGTGAATTCATTATGTGAATACACATATATACCATACATCTTATGGGTCGTTGGGGCTCAATAACCGCGGTAGTTTACAATGTATTGACTGACCATTTCAAGTCCTAAAAGGTATATACATTTTTTCACGCTTGTTTTAAGCTATAAGAATAATGGTAAGCTTCCAGATTTCTTGACGACGTATTTTTCGTAGTCAGCTGATATTGTTACTAAATAAATTGATGGAGAGAATCAAACCTAAGATAATCGAATAACTACTTCGCGGCTCTTTAACATTAACAGCAGAATATACATTTATATATTTAACTAGCCGCGACTTCGTCTGTGTCACGAACATGCAAAAAATTTCAAATTCAAGTTAGTCAATTAGCTTTTACGCCTTGTATATGTTCCTGAATATGACTTGATACTCAACAATGTGAGTTTTTACTTCGCTTTGTGTATAAGAAATCTTTAAAACTAAAGTCAATGACCTATTGGTCAGGCCGAACATTAACGGCGTGTTAAATGACTTCGATGTCTCAATAAGTGTAGGCATGTCACAACAAGTAATGCAATACAAAAAGTATGACAATAAGTCTTACATTGACATGCGCGAACTACTAGAGAATAAGTGGAAGAAGGTTACGTAATGTGGGAAAGATGGCGGCGCGTCTTTAATGAGTCGAGACCAAAATTTAGATTAAATCGCTGCGCTATTAGAAGTTTAAAATAAGTGGCTATTTCTTCGTGATTCCAATTAAAGTAAAGCACGTAATCATTTCCATGATAAAATGTACAAATCCAAAAAAATGATGGTTTAGGTGGTAGCGTTGGGAAGACGCACACATATATTCATAAGGTGCTAACATGTAAGGAAGTTATATTGTAATAAACAGATATTGGCGTAGTCCGGTGAAGTTGTTAAGATCTTGCTAGGTCAATAGCGTAGTCAGTTCGAGAAAAAAAAACAGTTAGTTGGCTCGCAGCTCCCGTATCCCAGTAGGGAACCCTATAGGCTATAGCGTTTTCGGAGACAGTATCGATGGACGTCGGTTCATATCCTTGCAACTGACTCGGAGCTTCGACGAAAAGTAAACATCGTCATGAAGCCATGAATGAATAGCATGGCGGTTGGATTTTTTCTAAGTACGCCTGGCTAGCTACCACCATCAAATTGAAAGTCTGTCGCCAAGCACTTGTTGATGAGTTCCGGTTGCTGCACCTGAGAGCCAGTCGCCTCTAGATTAGGCATGTTCACTATCTTAGACCACGGCGTCATTTAACATCGTATGAGATTGTGGTCAAACGATAAAACTTATAAAGTACTAGCCTCTGCCCGCGACTTCGTTCGCGTGAAATAGTTACTTTAGGCTAACGCTAGCACGTGGCGGAAGCTCTCAAGACGAAAACAAAAACCGATTTTGAAACATTCTTCATTGGTGCTCAGCTCCTATTGGTTTTAAGGTTATGATATATATCCTATAACCTTCCTCGATAAATGAGCAATATAACACTGAAATAATTTTTCAAATCGGACTACTAGTTACTGAGATTACCACCTACAACGTCACAAACTCACAAATTCAAAAACTTTAGCTTTTTATAATATTAGTATAGAAGTATAGAAAAAAAACCGATAGCAAGATAATGTCAAAAGAACAGCGGGCCCAGACTGGCTAAAAGTGGCTCAAGATAAGGAAAAATGGATGTCTTTGGAGGAGGCCTTCACCTGAATAGGGGATTTTGCAAAAAATAAATGAAAGGATAGTCATAAGATTTTTTCTTGCTTATGATTATTATCTAAATATTTATGTTCAAGTTAATGTTTAATTTGTAAGCATTTTTTATTATAGAAAAAAAAATGTAGATTTCCACTAAATTCTGCACAAAGAAATAAAAACTTGCTTTGTCATATATTTTTCATTTAATAATACCAATTGATAATTTTAATGGAGTACTACATACTCGTTTATCTGATAAAGTGGAGATAAATATATCAATATACTAAAACTACACAGCTTCAGTAACAATGATTGACAGCAACATTGGTTATGAGATAATGACCCTTGAGCTGGTTGCCAAAATAAAAATCGGCTGAGTGCCTTAAGCGCTCGCCTTGGTAGAACGGTGAAGCTGTTAAGACCTTGCTAGGTCAATAGCGTAGTCAGTTCGAGAAAAAAAAATTCTTAGGCTATGATGCCAGCATGTAGGCCTCTCGAAATCTGGTTATGGCTGGTTCAATCAAACAATTATCCAGTCGGGTATAGCAATTCTAGCACATTGTAACGGATATCACATCCGCGGCACACATAAATGAGTGAATAATTTTGGATTATGCACTCATTTCAAATAGTCTCGCGTCGCTTCCGTCCTTGTAAAAAACAACTTTAAATTATTCAAGTAAAGTAGAATTTGCAAAATTATAAGCTTATCGCATAACTATAACCACGTATGTATATTGGAGAGTTTATGCGGGCGGTTTTGAGCGCTACTTTTATTCGAGACTTGGGTGTGTGACTGGTGTGTCTTGGGTTTTTATATATCAATGCTATAACTTTAATAAACTCAATCCCATTCTCAGTACGCATCCGAGTGCTGGGCGACGAGAGAGATGGTTGAGAGAAAACTACATGTGGCAGAGATGCGAATGTTAAGGTGGATGTGTGGTGTAACAAAATGGATAAGATTAGGAAATAATATATCAGAGGAAGTTTTAAAATAGCACCAATGACAGAGAAGTTGAAGAGTAATATGCTAGCATGGTATGGGCATGTCATGAGGAGAGATGAAAACGATTTAACCAGAAAAACTTTGAGTATGATGGTCGATGGATATAAGAGTAGAGAAAGACTGAAAAAGGTATGGATGGATTGTGTGAAAAATGATGTGTGTAAAAGGTATGAATACTGAGATGACATCTGATAGGCGAGAGCGGAAAAGGAAAACATGTGCCAACTCTAGGTGGGATAAGGGCAAGATGATGAAATATTTTAAAGAAAAACATACTCTGGTGGGGTTTGGAATCAATTACAGAACACATTTCTATGATTTTTTCACGCAATAATGACTGGACGGATTTTGACGAAATTTGCTATGGTAACAATTTATACACCGGTATAACATATAGAACTCGCTAGCCACAACCCTCATTACCAAGCACCTGTTGGTGTATTCTTGCAGCGGAACTTGAGAACCCCGTCTAGGTTTAGCGTGTACAGAATCTTAGATCACAAAGTTATTTAACATCACAGGAAATTGTGATGTCAAACGCTAAAGCCTATTAAGTTTAGAAAAAAGCAGTGTCACTGAGTATTAATTAAAAAGCTGTTCAATTGGTTGTCACTAAAACGTTACCACTTACAATATTGGCATTACGGTGTCTAATATTCCCATAAACTTAGAAAATATTAGGATTTGTCCACCATTACTACGGAAATATGATCCCAAGAAAATGACGTCAAGAGTTAATACCGTTAAAATCCCATTACATTTACTTAAACGCACTAATGGATACCTCTTGGTTAATTAGAATCTGAAGTAATAGTGTCGTGCCGAAGCTCTTGTTGCATTAGTCGTTTATTAATTAGTTCGCAGTCTAAAATCTTTCACTGTAGGAACGTAGAGAGGTTAACAAATGTCCTTGTGGCTAATATATAGCTTAATTGCTTTATGATTCTCGAAGATGTGCCTCTATTATGAATTTTGCGTTATGAATATAAAATGTTCAGCTGCTTCACTACTAAGATTACTATAACCAGCCTGCTCCAAACTCCGGTACCTCGGTTCATTGATCCACATGGACGGCGGCGTGGACAATAATAGAAGGAATAGGATAAATACAGGATACACGAAATGGCGAAGGATGTTTAGTGTTGGCGACGCACACGATAAGTAGTTTATAAATAGTTTTATACATAGATTTATTGATATTTTATAGAGAACATATATATAGATTTATTGACATATACTATAGATTTTTAGATAATTCACTCGATCATAATAGAATAGAGATATAGAATTGTAGGTATGTTATGTGTGTATTGAATATGGAATTATAGATGTGCTATTTATAGTAATAGGGATTGAATTATGGATATGTATAGAACTATTGAATATAGATTGACGTATGTATTGATTTATAGAATGATGTGTGTATCGATTTATACAATATGTGAATTATAGGTAGAATCGTATATATTAATAGATAAATAGGGACTTATGCATGCATAGAATTACTGAATTATGGATTATATAGAATTATGCGTTAGTATAGTGTGACTTATAGATTACATTCGCATTAAGTAGGGTAATTACATGATAGAATAGATTAAAATTATACCGTATGGAACATATAACGTGTGTGTATGGAAACATTCGTAGAGAGAACATAATAGCATTACACACGTTATATACTATTGAATATTACGTTACGAGAATTATACGATCATATAGAACGGCAAATATGGAAGATTGTATAATTTAATATAGACAAACGTAATGGTTATAGAGGTGGTGGAGTTCCGATCCGACTACCGTGCAAGACGGACGTCGCGCTCGTTGCTTTCTTCGATTTCGATACTCGTGATTTAGTGACGTCAGTTATTACTTCGTGAGTGCTCGTTTCCATTGTTCCGATTGGGCACACCTGCGCCGCACACCTGCGTCGCACACCTGCGCCGCACACCTGTGCTACAGGTGGCGTTCTGTTTCCTAGAACTGAGTGAGACCTTTCCTTTCTATTTATTTATTGCTTGATATATTTATTTGTTTACTCTACTTATTTATTTATCTATTTATTTACGTATTTCTCAATTCGTTTCTTTATATATTTATTTACTTTTTGTTTATTTATGTAGTCTTATATTATTTTTCCTCTCTCTCGCTCACGTATTTATTTACATTTTTCTCCTAATTTGTTTAGTTTTGAACAGCTCTTTTGGTCCGGACTCGGGATAGTCCCTTAAAAACCGTTAAGGCGTGCCCCCCTGCCCCTCAGGCAGGGAGGTTGTTTTCGCGACCCCCCCCGGCCCCCCTCCGGCCTCGGTATGGCCGAGTTCGATTTACTATCGCGTTTCGGTAAGTTCCTAAAAGGGATAGGTGTAGAAATCGACGTTTCTGAAATGATTGAAGCGTTCGCGACCAATGATAGGATGCCCCGTGTGGCCACGTCTAACTCTTTCGCGGCTCTCGAGTCCGACTCGGAGTCGTCCGTGGATTCGTCGGATTCGCCGCTGAATCCGGCGGATCAAGCCCGTGCTCCCGCGCTAAGCTCCAGCTCGGATTCCGGTTCCGAGATGGAGCTGGACGAGGCGGCACCCGCCGTGCCGACCGATGAAACCGCGACGATCGCGTTACCCGCGCCCGCGTCCTCTGCGCCCTCCGCGCACGATACTGACGGCTTCAAAACCGTTACTTATTCAAAACGCGTCCGTGGCGCGCGCTCACCGGACTCCGGGTCCGACTCAAGTTCAGGTCACAAGACCAAGCAAGTTCGTACAGACGAACCGATAGAGGGCACCCGGGTGCATAATAAAAACGCGGCTATACCGGCACGCGTAAGACCGTTAGGGGGCGGAGCCAAACCTGTCTCCGTCTCGCTCCCTCAGAGCCAAGCCTCGGGTTCCGCAGAACCCACAGCAAAAAAGCCGCGCCCACCGCCGCCAGTGACGATACAAGATAAGTCGCAGTGGATGTTTATCTCCACTAGGCTTAATCAACTCAAAATTAATTATACGTCCGCCTTGAACGTTCAGGCGGGCATCCAAGTAAAGGTCCCGACCAGCACCGACTTTCGCGCGCTGACTAAATTCCTTCGGGAATCGAAGTTGGCGTATTTCACATACGCTCTCGAGGAGGAACGCCTCCTCAGAGTAGTACTCCGCCGCGTCCCTGCCGAAATTTCGGTAGAAGATGTCACCGTCTCCCTTATGGAGGGTGATTTTCTGGTCCGGGAGGTACATCGCATGTACCACCCCCGCACCCGTGCCCCCTACAATATGGTCTTGGTCCTCCTCGACCGTACAGTAGAGGGCAAGTCAATATTTAATTTGACTTCCATCTGCGGCCTCAACGGCATCAATGTTGACCAACACCCCATCGCAGTGTCACAACTGCCAGAGTTACGGGCACTCGGCCCGTAACTGTCACCTCCGCCCTCGGTGCGTCAAGTGCCTGGGTGATCACTCCACGAAGGAGTGCGGGCGCACGGCCGGCACTCCCGAACCTCCCAGCTGCGTACTCTGCGGTAACACGGGTCACCCCGCGAACTATCGCGGCTGTCCCCGCGCACCGCGCACGCAACTCACCCAGGCACTTGACGCACCTAGGGCGGAGGTGACAGTTACGGGCCGAGTGCCCGTAATTCTGGCAGTTGTGACACTGCGATGGGGTGTTGGTCTTTCGCGGGGGCTCAACAGTGATGCCGTTGAGGCCGCAGATGGAGGTCAAGTTGAAAATTGACTTGCCCTCTACTGAACGGTCGAGGAGGACCAAGACCATATTGTAGGGGGCGCGGGTGCGGGGGTGGTACATACGATGTACCTCCCGGACCGGAAAATCACCCTCCAAAAGGGAGGCGGCGACATCCTCTACCGAAATTTCGGCAGGGACGCGGCGGAGTACTACTCTGAGGAGGCGTTCCTCCTCGAGAGCATAAGTGAAATAGGCCAACTTTGATTCCCGAAGGAATTTAGTCAGCGCGCGAAAGTCGGTGCTGGTCGGAACTTTAACCTGAATGCCCGCCTGAACGTTCAAGGCGGACGTATATTTAATTTTTAGACTATTAAGTCTCGTGGAGATAAGCATCCACTGAGACTTCTCTTGAATTGTCACTGGCGGCGGGGGGCCTGGCTTTCGCGGTATACCGGCACGCGTAAGACCGTTAGGGGGCGGAGCCAAACCTGTCTCCGTCTCGCTCCCTCAGAGCCAAGACTCGGGTTCCGTAGAATCTCAACCAAAAAAGCCGCGCCCACCGCCGCCAGTGACGATACAAGATAAGTCGCAGTGGATGTTTATCTCCACTAGGCTTAATCACGGTGGGCGCGCGCCACGGACGCGTTTTGAATAAGTGACGGTTTTGAAACCGTCACTGTTTTGTGCAGAAGGCGCAGGAATCGCGGTTGTCGCGGGGGTCGCGATCGACGCGGATCTATCGGTCGGCACGGCGGGCGCCGCCTCGTCCAGCTCCATCTCGGAACCGGAATCCGAGCTGGAGCTTGTCGCGGGAGCACGGGCTTGATCCGCCGGATTCAGCGGCGAATCCGACGAATCCAAGGACGACTCCGAATCGTTTTCGAGAACCGCGAACGAATTCTTGAGCGCTAGTCGTGACGCATTCTTACCCTTCGTATAAATAGCCACGAAGGCTTCAAATGACGCGTTCAAATCTAAATTGGAACCCTGTTCCTCTAAGTACCTAGTGTACTGCGTTAATAATTCTAAGTCGGCCATACCGAGGCCGGAGGGTGCGGGGGGTCGCAAAACAACCTCCCTGCCTGAGGGGCAGGGGGGCACGCCTTAACGGTTTTTAAGGGACTATCCCGAGTCCAGACCAAAAGAGCTGTTAAGTTTAAAACTAAACAAATTAGGAGAAAAATGTAAATAAATACGTGAGCGAGAGAGAGGAAAAATAATATAAGACTACATAAATAAACAAAAAGTAAATAAATATATAAAGAAACGAATTGAGAAATACGTAAATAAATAGATAAATAAATAAGTAGAGTAAACAAATAAATAAATAGAATTCTTGAGCTCTAACCTTGACGCATTCTTTCTCCTCGTATATATAGCCACGAAGGCTTCGAACGACGCGTTCAAATCTACATTGGAACCCTGTTCCTCTAAGTACTTATTGTACTGCGACAATATCTCTATGTCGGCCATACCGACGGAGGGTGGGGGGGGGGGGGTCGCGAAACAACCTCCCTGCCTGAGGGGCAGGGGGGCACGCCTTAACGGTTTTTAAGGGACTATCCCGAGTCCGGACCAAAAGAGCTGTGGGCGAAGTGCAATGCCTCACAGTCGCGCCTAACTTGCCTAGGGGGAGTCCCTAACAAGCCTGAGGCCGAGAACGTAGACCGGTAAACCGGGCTACGCCCAAACAGACACTCAGGGACGGAATGGGAGGATCAGGAGGGAGGGAGGGCGACACCTGCACTTAACTAGGCGATCACCGCCAAGGCTAAGCTACCCAGGCCCGTCTGCCTTGCCGTAGATTAGACTTCTGTGACGACCGGGTCGCCCCGAAAAGGACGGTTTGCTGCGGTCTATAAAGAGCGCCTCACGATTAACACTCCCGCCAAGTCACGAACGGGACGTGATCGGGCTCGCGACGGCACTCTCGCAACGAAAACATCGCGAAGCGACGCGTGAAACGATGTCGGAACACACGAACACTCGCGAAAACACTTGAATCGAACTCGGAAAAAACCGTTATGAGAGCGGTGCGAAACGCGTGCGTCTCGGACGAGAGCCCAATCGAACTCCACCTCCTCAGTAAATACCCCGTGAAAATCGGCCCAAAGTAATGCGGACGAAGCCGCGGACAAATAAAATACAATATGTCAACCGCTATAATTTCGGTTATCTGGCAGTAAAAAGTAAAATTCCCGTTAAAATAGGTCCAGTCGTTTTGGAGATTACCCAGAACAAACAAACAAACAGACAAAATATAGTAATATAAAAATATAGACAAAGTATAAAAAAAGTTTTTTTTTGGTCATTTGTAGCCATATCCATTCATCAAAAAGTTGTTATTTTAATTGTACATACACAAACTTTATTTTTATAATACGTAATAGAGAACAAATCAAAAATTGGAAATAAAAGTAGTATGAACTATTTCAATAGGAAAACAAAATAAACTTCGAAAATGTTTCCGATAGAAACTTACCACGTTACCATGGCAACGTACATAATACTAACGCTAACGAAATCTTTATTTGAACAATTTTGTTTTATGATTATGAAGACTAAGAAAATAATAATGATGGATGAAGCAAACGTGGTAAATAAGACAATATGGCCGCCAAATTGACCAAAAGGATGATATAATTCATATTACATACAAATATATGACTTTCAATTATGTATATTTATTCTTGGAGTTAGTAAGACACACGTCTCATGCAGTTGTAACATATTTTTGATCAATTTCACACGGACGAATACATAGGTAGCAGTTAATCATTACATAGTGTACCAATTCAAATAAAAAAAGAATCATTAAAATCGGTTCACAATTGACTAAAATATCGATTAACATACATAAAAAAATACATACAACCGAACATAGTAACCTCCTCATTTTTCGAAGTCGGTTAAAAAAAGTCCTCTGTCAGCTTATCTGTTCGCGATAAAGTCAAAAACTACCAATTATAGCAACGTATAATAATAACATAAGTATATCGACAATACGGGCATATTATATCTATCTATAAAATAAAAGATTTAAGATATATTGTTCGATAATGTATAGTTTATAATTTTCATTACTTTCTTATATAGTGTTAGTGAGCACTGAGTTTGGTATATAGTTGAAGTACCAGGTATGTTGCTGATGATAAATCCCATCCCATTCGATATACTATTAGTATTCATATATCTAATGTACACGTTACATGTTACAGTAGATGACGTTCGTATCGTAGTTACAAATGTTTTTGAAAAAGCGTTTCTGTAATGTACACACCCACTCGCAATTTTACATTTCTTTAATAAATTTTTAAAAAGCGCGTGCGGAGCCGCGGGTAACAGCTAGTATATTATAAAAATAAAATTACTCATATAAGGATAGCATATATTATACTTAGATACTTATGATAGCGGCTATTAAGTATCTGTTCCGGATCGAAAAAATCGTAGATCCAGGGCTGCTTTTGATGGTCTTATCTTAGAATGACAGAATTAAAGTTATAAAAATAGTAAATGATTGGAAATAAGAATAATCACAGAAATAATTTAAAAAAAAAAACAAATAAAAGACTTAAAAAACGCAATAACATCCCAATCTCCTAATCATCCCATTCTACTATCATACTTCATACTTTTTTTATATCATAGGAGAAAAACGAACAGGTGTATCACCTGATTTTAAATTATCACTGCCGTTGCCAGCCTGTGTTTGGGGGAAAGGGGAAAGGGAGGTGGGCCTCCGTCGCTCTCACTGACCGAACGAAACACAAAAATGCAGCACTGTTAGTTCACGTCGGTTTTCTGTGAGAGGTACTACCCCGGTCGAGCCGACCCATTCATGCTGAAACCAGTAATAGTATTTACGGCATAACCTATTTTTTTTTAAATTAATGAGCCACAATAATTAATATGTCTTACGAATGGTCTGACCATTTTCTAAACTTGTTAAAATTACTTGATCTGTTCATGTTGGATTTTGAGTAAAGATGAGACATTTAATTATGTACATTTACGAAGAGACAATATTATTCATTAATGATGTATATATTTATTACGACGTGCATGACTCTACGTCATTGATAAAGATAATTACGTCATAGTGTATTGAAGTCAACCGGGTCAACACGCATTGACGTATTTAGTAATTCAATGGGTATTGTATTAGTTATCTATGACATAGGTATTGACTGTTTATTGAAAATAGCTAGGCCATTTTATACTGACGGTGGTATTATAACCAAGACCAAGAAGATTGAAATTTAAAAACTGCAATATTATAATAATTATAAAGGTCTGACTTCTGACTTCCAAATTGATGTTATCATAATGCAGGATTTTTTTATATACCCTATAACTTTCTCCAGAAAAGTTAAAAGTATATAATGTACTTGTAAACGAACATGATCAATGATCAGAGAGTAATGGTGGTGGTTCCCGTGTTATGTTAGAGCCAAAAAAAAAATTGGTACTGCTTTGTTTACCTTTGTTTGCCTTCGAAAAGCAGTCTGTGTGTTTGCGTTATGAAACTGTAATTGCTTTTTATTAATATTGAAATAAGCTTCCACTAAAAAAAGATAGACTCAAGTGTACTACAAGTGAGAAGTATTACAAGGACGTGTCACATTATTTATTAACAAATGTAGAAATGATGATAGTGTATAGTCAGCTACGATTCGACAGCGGCCACCATAAAAACGGCGAAAAACGCAATGGTGGTTTAAAAAACTGAATTACCTGAAAAAAAAATGCTTATATTTATAGTTTGGTAACACTTAGTGCCAGTCGAATATATAAAGTTATTATATTTTAAAATATAAAATACAAAGACGTAAATGAATATAGAGTACGAAAGGCGCTTTTAAAATTCTACAACGCGCCATGTGATGCATCCTTTTTTTTGTTTTTTTAACGTGGAGAGAAAATTCATCATGGACTGTCAGGCCCCCGGGGGAGGACCTGAGCTGAGTCGACCGCCACCTGCGTACTGGGACGCAGCTGCCGGTGCCTTTCAGCGACTTTAACCGACTAAAACTCCACGACAACCTACGCCGCACTATGGGTGTGTCTCGGGGTTGCGTGAGCAAGCTCCACTACACCCCCGGTGGCAGGCGTTTCCCACGCCGCACCCGACTGAGGCAGCACGGTTGCGAGACTGCCTCCCAGCCCGCCGAACCCGTGCAATGGGAGTCCAGGGCCCCCGCCTCTTTCCCCCTGGGTTCGGTCGGCAGCGGAGAGACAAAGCCGCTGCGCCGTCGTCCCGCGGTTTATTTTTTGTCGTCGAGGTTTACTCGTCATCCGACTCAGCCTTCCTGAAGGACCTTCCAGCCTAAACTAGCCTACACTACCCCCCCTCCCTAAATCCCGCCCCCTACCCTACCTAACCCTAATCTAAACCTATCCCTACAGACCTACTCCTAGCCCTAACCTTACCTACCTAACCCTACAACCTCCCTCCTTTACTTTACCTGGTACGTCCTTCAGGGTGGCCTTTGGTGGAATTGCCCACCACCTCTCCTTCTTCCGCGTCCGAGTCCGCGTCGACATGTCGTTGTTGCCCTGCCATCCCGCTCTCGTTGCTTTCCGCCTCTTCCTGTTGTGACATAACGGCCTCACAAAAAGAAAGGACTGCGGTCCAGGCCGTCTCCTCCCGAACCATGATGCATGATGCATCCAGACTTGTCTTTTTTGTTAAAATGTTCTTACTTTTAATTAAATTTTATAATTTTCATTAATACTTTTTTAAGTATACAAATCTGTACTCTTTATACATATGCAAAACCTTTTTCTATTTATTATATTTCTAGTACTATCAGAAAACATGACGTCGCGCTTAAAATAGTTTTAAAGCTAAAGTTTAGCACAATTAATCAAATTAAATCGCTTGAGTTTGTAAAGAGTCTTTTTACTAAGTTAATATGAAAATATATATGATATTCATAACAAAAAAAACAATGCTTAAAATGTCCGTCTGTCCGTTTGTTTGTTACCGACAAATCTACTAAACGGATGGACCGATTTTAAAGGAACTTAAAACAAAAAAGGTTTCGTGCAAATATTACAAACTAAAGTACTGTGTGCGGTCCACGCGCACGTTTACATGAATTTGTTTGCCAAATTCCTCGCGTGTGATGTCGCGGGTAAGGTGCCATTCAAGTATTACGTAAGTATTTTTGTAATTTACGGGCACCTCCTCCCCCGGGTCAGCAAAAGTAAGCAATGTTCTTAACCCTCCCCCCCACAGTTATGTAAACATTTATATAAGTATATTCAAATCTGTTCTAATTCAGTAAATAAATATTGCTGACGTATTCACCATCCAGACCCCCAACCCCTATGTCATCAAAAATAAGCAAATCAAGGACTCCCCCTCCCCTCATCAGTGCTTACGTAATACTAGAATGACCTCTATCAGTTATTTGATACTAAAGAAAGATAATGTCATTTAAAAGAGTGTGACGTCAGTTACAATACATACTTTTTGATAAAACAATAACATTATGAATTATAAATAAATTATAAATAGACTAGCGAGCTCGGCGGACTTTATCCCACCCTGATGTAAAAAAACACCTTTACAAATTATATATAAACCTTCCTTACGAATCACTATATCTACTGGTGAAAGGCGAATGAAAATCCGTTCAGTAGTTTTTGAGTTTATCACGAACAGAGAGACAGACAGACGCGGTTGAGCACTTTGTTTTATAAAATGTAGTGATATAATAGACATATAAATATAAATACAATCATTTTCAAACAGTCTACTTCCCTATTACTCACGTGCAACTCAATTATTTTCCTTATTGTGTAATGTTATTTACAACTACCACTGTATTTCTAATTTTCATTGGGAAGTCCTGATTTATATTAAATCTTAACATATTGCAAAATTTAGATATAAATTATGGGGTGTAAGGGGTGTCAAATAACATCTAAGAATTGAGACATCCAAGCCAACCTCACCTGCACGTGGTGCACCCTGCTGAATAACGAACGAGGCAATGGCGATAGCGGGGTGGTAGGGTTTTACAGCCTGACTGGGTCGCAACCACCATGTATATGGCGAAAAAGCCCGTCATAGTGATTCGCTTTTGCGGGTCGCGTTTCGGGATCAGCCTGTGCATATCCAGCTTTTCGCAGGCCGGCATGACAGCGGCGACCGGCGATGGACAGTATAAAAAAAAAAAAAAAATCGGTAGTGGGAAAACAGATAACATCTCTCTCGTCTGTTTCTCAGCCAATTTTCTTCATTCGTTTGATCTTTAGTAGCTATTGACGAGCTTTAGTGTTTTATCAACAAAATAGAATAAGGTATTGTTTCATGTCTATCGACGACCATCAATCACCGGACGAGCAATTATATTTAGTAACAACGTTTTTGGATTTTCATAGATAAATTAAAATAAAATAATGGGGCGAGTCCTCATGTCTGTTCCTGTAGGTATAGCACTCAATATAGTTCATCCAAGTGCAATAACCCGTATTAAGTATAATAAAAAAAATTGGTATGGATCTGATTGGATACTACTTTCCTATTGACGTTTGGAAATTTTCTTGGTAATACACATAATCTTTACACATATATATGACATATACACATTATGTCTTACTGCGTAACAACTAACCCTACAATTAGTATTTTAATGAATGAATCATTAATGAACTTCTAGAACAAGTACGTGACAGCGGTTAAGTACCATACGAATATCGTATTGAACAATGAATTACTCATACTGATTTGAGTTTTATTAAATTACCAGCTGTGCCCGCGACTTCGTCTGCGTGGAAATATTATGTAAAAACAGTGATTAAGAAAGTCATCTGAATGTATAAAGTCCATTTACTTGTCTACTTTTCTCTCGTACTTACGCCGCGTCGTCATTAAAACTACAATAACTTTTGATAGAGTGGACCGATTTTAATTAAACAAACATTAAGTTACTCCCGAGGATATGCTTTACGATTTTATTACTGAGAGTTTATTGTGAACTCAGTACTTAAGCAGTGATGCGTGTTCATACAAACAGGCAGACAGACAGACATTTCTGAAAATGACTGAAATGTATTCTATTACTTTTTCCTAGACACTTGCAATAATTTTTTTCACAAGCACAAACAAACAGACACTTTACATTTACATCTAAAGACTCGTAGAGACCGAAAAGCAAATAACACTAACGATATCGAGATCGGCATGTCTGCACCTTAGCGTAAATTAGGAAGTATTTCAGAATTTGGGCACATTTCCTATTTCCAATGTAATTTGTAACTTGACTACTATCAGTTAACATGATCCGAGTCACGTGTTGGCTCATGGCCTAAAGGACACGTGTTAACGATGAAAGAAAATATCTTAAGAAAACTTGTATGGATACTTTAGAAATATTAAGGTAATAATACCATAACACATTAGGGAAATTTACTATTATATGCAAGCTTTAAATATATTATGCCTTACCAATATATTTTTGATAATTTTATGTATGTCCGTAAAAACTTAGATAAGCTGAATTTAGTAAAATAACGACGTAATTTAAATACTAAAAACAGCAACAAATTGGTCGTTCCATGATTCAGGCTCACTAAGACCAAAAACATTGTTTTAGATAGTAGTGTTAGATTTTATAACAAAGTCCTATAGTGTATTGCTGATTTGCCGGATAGTGATTTCAAAAACCATGTCAAGCGGATTTTAATGTCTAAAGGCTATTTGGTTGGATTAATATGTGAACTATCGTGACGCCTAGAAATGACGCCCTACTCTGTGTATCCACTAAAAACAAATTATGTTTTGTAAAAATATATAACATGAAGAGATAAACCCGATCGAGTTTCTTGCCGGTTCTTCTCGATGACTGGGTCATTTTCCGAACCGGCGGTACCTTTGACGTTCATAGGCGCCTTCTCGGGGCCTAATTTGAATAAATTATTTTTTTATTTTGATTTTTGAAATGATCAATACCCCATAGATCTTCCTGGAGATAGTGTTTATAGATAGGCCCAATTTCAGTAGCTAGTGGGATATTTAATAGTTTAATATATTTTTCAGTACTATAAATTACCTAAACTCGTCTACCTGTGTAGTTCTAATAGTGATCATATATCTGTGAAATAAATACAAACGGCTAAAGATTATCTACGGAAATAGAAAGAGAAGCTGGCGGAGATTTGTGCGGTATCGAATAAAAATCCTGAAGATGAACTGCCTTGGAATGCCAGGTAAATGTCATATGTCAAAATGTCATAAATTTAGTTAATTTCAATGAATGCTACAACTCATAATGTTTATCATGTGAATCATATTCAGATTTCATTCTTCATCTTGATTTGGGATTTAATGTATTGTGGTGACATTATATTAAAATACACCGGTCAATAAGTCGTGTCGGCCTTACTATATAAGATCTCAGAATATTAAATGGTGTTGAGGGAATCATATTTTGACACTCGCGAATCTAAATTGATTATAAGCAGGCCTTCTTTTGTCACTTCTTTTCTGGGGGCACGCTAATTTTTGAAAGTCAATAATATTTTTCACGGCCTCTACCACAGAAAAAAACACTGTGACGTGGTATTTGTTCAAGAAGGACAGATTAGATTTTGTATTTGGATAACTTTGACCTATTAAAAGAATCGAAAAAATGTTGTAAAGGTTATCAAGATTTTTTCAAACTCTTTTATTCCTTTCAGTTGTTATGGCAATTTTTTGATATTTGCAAAGTTCGCTTTAAGAGGACGGCGAGCCGCCGCGCGTGCCTCCATAAAAAAACCCTGAGTATTTAAAAGTTCTAATTATATTGATTGAGAAAGAATACTAAAATGCTATCCTAGTTGTATGAAGAGGATTAACGGATGTCCCCTACATAATTTAATAAAAAAAACTATTGTATTCTTGTTATATGACGTTTAAAAGCTGACGACAATATTGATAACTTCTAAAAAAGGATGGTTATAACCTCATTATAATGATAATACAAACTAAATTTTCCAAGAAGGCGTATGACTCGTCTTCGTAATAATTGCCTGGCACAAGTTATAATTCATGGACGCTGAAAATGTTACTTCTATTTTGACTTATGAAAACTAAATTATATTTTCAGATTATTCCATCAATATTAGAAGTTTGTTCAGTATGTATTTTTTTTTATTAAACAGTAAATAAATGTGTTCGGATAAATTACATTTTTACTTCTATCTGATTTAAAGTACCCATAGCTATTAAATATAAATAGGATCTAGTTAGACTGCAGTGTTTAAACAGTGATTCTCTAACCGGCTGATGCTGATAAAATTCAATATATAAGTTTTTCAATCTATTAACACAATATTCACAATATGAGAATCCCATCTTAGAAGGAATGAACGTCATAATTGTTTACGTCAATAGTGTGTCACGGTTACGTCCCGGTTAGAATCGATCCTCAGCCGAAATGATTCACGTTCAGAGGATTTACCGCTACTCCTTTTGAGGACTCTACGTAACGCTTCCTACGTAAATTACAATTTCCCGCAAAAGATCAGACATGTATAAAACAGCCTGCATTCTAACTCTTAGCACCATTCAGTGTTTACCGTTCCACCAAGAGACACCACATCATTTATAGTGAAGATGACTTCATCAAATATGTGCGTGTTGGTGATCTGTGTACTTTTTTCCGTGGTACACAGTCACGTGATCAAGCCAAAGGAGTTCCCGTTACCGCCAGAGGGATTGACCGTGGAGATTTCAATCAGAAGTAACGCAGACAAAGTCCATCCGATTGCAACCATGAAAATTCTTATTGACGAATTATTGAAGAAAGTCGTAGTATCGGAGTCTGATGCTGCTATATCACAAGGGCGTAAGGGGCCTACGAAAATGAACAAGACGCCGCGTATTGAAAGTCGTCATGGCATCCAAGGTGGTGGGTCATGTCCGAGTGGTTACGTGATGCGTGGTGGGTTCTGCTTCCCCGATGACGACTATTAAGCTGCGTATTTTTTGTTTCTCCTGTAAAAATTGTACATAATTTTAATATTATATTTTTTATTAAATTGTTATTGTTGACTATAAATATGTTTTATTGGTATCTCTCAAACATATGATCATCAATTTTCGATAACTGATCAACGAAGGTTAATTCTCTGTTAGGTTATAAAATTATCAAAGTAAAAAAAGATGAAAAAAGTATATGATAGATAGATATTGTAGATGTGTAAATGTATATATAGTATGCATTAGGAATCAGTATTAATTTTAAACACATCGAGTGTAAATTAGGTGACTGACTTATTAATTTCAGCATTTTGGACGGACTATAAATAAAGCGTAAATATCCTTTATAAATACATTTCTTCTGTGCGTGTTATGTCACTGAACTCCTCTTAAACGGCTGGACCGATTTTAATAAAACTTTGTGTGCGTGTTCCAGTGGATCCGAGAATGGTTTAGATTCACAATTGGACCCGGTAGACTTTTAGGATTTTTTTTACTATCAAGGCAGGACAACGTTCGCCACGTCCGCTAGTATTTATTTCTTTCTTTAATTAATGTATTTTACACCAACATAAATATTACACATATATAAAATCACATTGGTCAATTATGGTTAATTACAAAATAAAATTACACTGTAATAATTACAATCACAGGCATGCATGACATTAATAGATGACAAAATAAACTAATTCTAATTAGGAACGATATAGACAGAATAATAGTTTTTTTTAATAGTTATGTTTTTAAGCAAGTGCCGCTTGAATGATCCAAATGCATCAAAAAATATGCCGATGTTGTTATTTGTTCGAGATACGTCATTATACAATCTAGCCATACATATTAAAGGACTTATATACGGTGTTAATGGTCGCAGTTGGAATGACAAAGATTTGAGGATTACACAATGCTTGGCAATTAGGTCTGAGGTAGAAGTAGTTGATAAGAAATGCATCCATGGAACCGTTTATAATTTTGTGTAGGTTTAATAAGTTATATACATTTCGTCTCATTTTTACAGTCTTCTTCTTCTTCCTAGCGTTTTCCCGGCCTGGTACCAGGGTCCGCCTTCTGTGTGAGGTTATTTTCCTTTAAGTCAGTGTTTACCACGTCCAACCAGCGTTTCTTGGGCCGCCACGAGACTTTGGACCCTGTACAGTTATGTTGAGGCATCTATTTCCGACGTAGTCTGGAGGCCTGCGACTTATGTGGCCGTACCAGCGAAGTCGACTCTCCTGCAGCTTGTCTGCGATGTCACGGACTCCAAGGCTACCACGGATGTGTTCGTTACGAATGCGATTTAATCGCGTAACGCCACACATCCATCGTAGCATCTTCATCTCAGTGACGTGTAGCTGCTGGACATGTTTACCGAGGACTGGCCACATTTCGCTGCCATACAACAAGACCGGTCGGATGATGCACTTGTACACCAGACCTTTTAACTTCACAGGTATCCTTATTATATTATATATAAATATTCTGTAAATTTATCTTAACAAAGAATAAAATATCTTAAGGAAGTTGTTATTTAAACAGCTGATGAATTCATAACAAAGTATCCTCCATAAAATTATGCTAAATGGAAACTACTTGTTGGTAAACATAGTTTGATATAATTTCCTATTCTGCATTAACATAAACTGAGTACATAGAATCTCATAGTGCATAGTTCGATCATATATCTGCTAATGGGATAGCAGGATAACAATACTGTTAAGACCTATGATAGATGCGTCAGAGAGCCCTTTAATGTAATTATGCATAGGCACAATTAACATTGTATATCCTTTTAGTAAATTACTAAATAATGCACGTACCAAAGCTACTATAGCTATTGCATACATCTTTCATTGATTTATTTTATTGATAGTTAAAAAATTTATTACCAAAAATCTTTTATCTGGGCATCTGGGAAACCTGCCCCTGTGGCCTTTTTGACTCGCACTTTAGGGACTGGTGTGGTGTCGAATTAAAATAATTTACCTAAGTCTTTAGACTTTTATCGCAAGCGGTTTTCGAGGTTTTGAAAAAAACTTACTTTTTGGTTTTTATCGTTATTTTCACAGTAAAACATAAAATTCATTAATAATAATTATGATTTTGAAACAAAAAGCCAATTTTTAGCGAAGGAAAAGAATTAAATTTTTTTGTCTTTTGATGATATATATAGATGATATATGATATTATTATATTATAATTTGAATATTATACAAGTGACTATGATACATAATTAAGACAATGACAAATTTAGTCGGTTCCAAAAATTTGTTTGATACTTGATTGATTCATCACATAGTCGCTATAAATATTCCTTTTGATGTTTCCTGGTAAATATGTTTCCTTGGTTAGTCCGAACGTTTTCTAGTCATGGCGATGGTTCGTTTCACGTGTTTTTCTTAAGAGTTATACCTGTTAAGTTTTATTAGGCGTTTGGTGACGCATATCGATCTATATGACAATCGACTTGGTAGATCAAGGTCGATAGTAGTAAGGTATCTGCACAGGTGAGTTAGACGTAAAAAGTCGAAGCGTTAAATATTTAAAACGAGAATGAATTAGTAGTTAACGCATTGATATACGTAGGTATTAAGAGATTGAGCTCGACATGAGTTCGAGTCCTTGCGAATGAGCCTTGGGTCTGCGGTGCTTTTTCTAAGCCCGGCTGGATAGCTACCAGTTAAATTTAATAATCTGTCGAGAGGTGTGTTTCGCCAGCAGCACTTGACAACCAGTCCCTCTAGATCCCTAGCCAGTCCCGTGCTTACCAATTTGGTCCACATCGTCATATAACAACAGATTTTTGGTGGGTCACCTGATGTTAAGTGATCACCACCGTCCATGGACACTAACAACACCAGGAGAGTCGAAAGAGGAGAGGGAGGGGGAGGGGAGCCGACCCATTCATGCTGAAACCCAAAGGGTGGCAACACACTTGCAACTCCTCTGGTATTGTTAGTGTCCATGGACGGTGGTGATCACTTAATATCAGGTGTCCCACCTGTTCGTTTGCCACCTATGACATAAAAAAAAAACTACAGATCTTTTCAAATTAGTCATGAATTTCAATTGTCATAGCGCTCATTTAATTACGTAGCTAATGGGTTTCCAGTGCCAGTGATATCTTCGACTTGGGTGTTATTCTTTTGGGCTACATAATTTGGGTTTTTAAAGAATTCTGAATAAGTCTGTAAGGTTAGCTGAAATTAGCTCGCTGAGCTCGCTTATACAAAGAGGATTCTCGGTAGTATCAGATGTAGATAGAATTCACCCATTTTTTTATTTTACAGCAACAATGAATACCATTCCTTTTGCTGGCGTGAATCAGTTATTTTACCGTGGGATTTTTATATTAGAGCTGGGGTAATCCCTACGTTGTTCTATTATTGTAGATTGAATAGTTACTCAGGCTTGAGGGAACATCCCCGGAAATAAGGTGCAACACTCATCTTATGCTATATATTTAAAGATTTGCTGTAAATCTGGAGTGGAGTAGGATACACAATCGCAATCATTATTGCTTTGGATTAAAAATTGATTTGACAGGGGTGCTCTCACAGTTAATTCTTACACAGTATATCGTTTTAATATCATATTTCTTAAAAAAGGATCAAATAATACGTAGACATGCTTTGATAAGTTAAAAAAATCCTAAAAACCAACCCCAGTGCCACCGGTTCCAATTGAATGTAAACCAAATCAAAACGCACAAAAATTTCATCAAAATCGGTCCAGCCGTTTAGGAGGAGTTCAGTGAAATTCACAGGTATAGAAGAAAATTATATATATATCATGTTTTTTTATTTTTTTATTGTACCACGGCAAAATGACTGTACTATGCCTTGTGGTAAGCACAGTACAACCCAAAAACAATGACGACCACTGAGCGACATACTATCCATCACCGGTCGCCACTCTCATGCCGGCCTGCAAAATTATATATAAAAAAGGAATAAATATCGTGCAATACTAATAGATCAAGTTTATGGGAAGTTTGTAACCAGAGCTCTTTGATACTTACAAGTCTTAAAGGATGGAATACTAAGTAGGTAGAACTAAAAATTAGATAAAATATAACATGACATCTATTTAGATTTCCTATGCCCGGTTTCTGAGGTACTCGGTTATACTCCCAGACATTGTGTTCCCTCCTTCCTATAACACGGGGTCCTTCAAGCGTAACCTGAAGAGACATTAATGCTGCCCGGCATCACAGCGGCGACCGGTGAGGGATAACGTGTCTCTCGGTAGTCGCCATTGTTGTTGGATTATAATATGCTCACCATCAGTCACAGTACAGTCACTTTGCCATGCTACGATAAAAAAAACTACCAATAATTATTGACTCAACAATGTTATCCATAAGATAAAACTGTCAAATGGCCTGTCGAGTTTTACTTACATTTATCGTATGGTTGTGTGTTCAGAAACGCAATTTGACAAGTTATCGAACCGATAACGCTATTGAACGGATAAACTACAATTAAAGTACCTCAGAAACCGGGCGTAAGTGGCATATATTCCGCAAATCTCGAGTAGTTATAAGTAGAAGTAATAACAAGGCTTATAAATAAATGGGTGAATATAGCATAACACTTTTAAATGTTTTATAGATAGAACTGTATATACCTATATAAACATGCAGTCATAAAATTGTGTTTATTTTGTCTATGAAATATATATAATAAATGAAAAGTACTATTGGGTAATTCATGCCAAAACAATTTTCATCATTTTCCCCTAACGCGCCAAAAGAAGTATAACTTCAAAATATTCGTGTTTAATAAAACATCAATTTATGGGTAATAACTGGCTTGCATGTATATTAACATTTGGGGTGTAAAGGGTGTCAAATAACATCTAAGCCAACCTCACCTGCACTTGGTGCGCCCTGCTGAATAACGAACGGGGCAATGGTGAAAGCGTAGGGTTTTACAGCCTGACTGGGTCGCAACCACCATGTATATGGCAAAAAAGGCCGTTGTAGTGATTCGCTTTTGCGGGTCGCGTTTCGGGATCAGCCTGTGCATATACAGCTTTTCGCAGACCGGCATGACAGCGGCGACCGGCGATGGATAGTGTGCTACTCGGTTGTACGGATTGTACTGTGTTTACCATCAGGCACAGTGCAGTCATTTTGGCGTGCTACAATAAAAAATAAATTTTATAGTTCAATTATTTATATAATATGTTCGTAAGCATTTGTAAGAACAATTAAACTGCAAAATAATACCGTAATCAGACTTCCCCGGTCTGCATATTGTTGTAATTGTTTGTGGAATAATATTTTACTGCAATAATATGTAATATCTTATTGCATAATTTTCGTTGAATCATGGTATTACTAATATTTTATTCAGAAAGGGATTTTTATGACATCATATTTTAGATATATAAATACACTATTGAGCCCGGCGGACGTTATATCCCTTATAGTTACAAAAAAACTTACCCAATTATATACCTAAACCCCTACTCGTGAATCATTTTATATACTGGTGAAAACCGCATTAAGTAATTTTCGAGTTTATCGCGAACAGACAGATAGACAGACAGACGTGGCAGAGTACTTTGTTTTATAATATGTAGGTATTTTTTTACTTTGTAGGTTATAAAGTCTAACTATAAATTAATATGATGTTAAATTAATAATTTTGTAAACACGTATTAACTAGCGAGTATTAGGGTAAAACTTATCAGAGCAATAACCGGAACACATAGATATTTGGCGAGACATTTTTAAATTCTGGGTATTTATTAACCAAAGAGTTAAGGTTTAAAATAAGCCTTACCATAGATATGGTATATGAACCTCCTTGACGTGTCCGTCAGTGGCGAACCTAACTTCTTTTATTTATTGTTATATTATGAGCACATATATATACCAATTTTGTGTTAAAGATCTTTTTCTAGGCCACACAATGCAAGTGACCGTATTGTATGAATAGGTGTAGGAAGGCTTCGAACAAGTTTTAATCATAACGCGTATCGCGTCTAGGTCTTGTAATCGCTTTTCTTCAAAATCAGTAACTGCCTTGTGAATAGAGCTAGAATAAAACCGGCGTGAAGTAACAATGCTTGCATTGTTGCGTTTCGTTTGGTCAGTGAGAGCACCAGAAGCCCACTTCATCTCCCTCCCCTCCCCCCATTTCTACCCCCCCACTCATCATAGGCTGGCAACGCACTTGCGGCTCCCTTAGTGTTGCTAGTGTCTATGGATGGTGGCTATCACTGAACATCAGGTGACCCACCTGTTCGTTTGCTCCCTATAATATATTTAAAAAACACAATTAGAGGGATATCTAATAACATCTTGTATTAAAGTCCATTAAGCCGTGTAAGTTACAGAAGGTAGAAGAAGTGAGTTGGTTCACCTACTCACCCCCTACGGAAAGACACCTCAAGGTCGCGATCCGCGGCCTGCCGGAGGACACAGAGCCCGAAAAAATCACCGAAGCCCTCCGCGAGAAGTTCTTCCACCCGGAGTACACCCGACGCATCCAGGGGAGAAGTGGAAGACCAGGGTGCATCTTCCACTGCTCCCTGGAAAGAAAACCTGGCCTCTTTCCGGCCATCTATGAAACCACGGAACTCCTACTAATGAAGATAACCATCGAAGCTTGGCGTGGGAGGAAGGGCCCGGCGCAATGCCATCGGTGCCAGCTTTTCAGGCACTCCTCCCACCACTGCCACAGCCCGATAGCCTGCGTGAGGTGCGGAGGTCCACACTTCGCATCGAACTGTGACCACCCACGTGAACAACCTGCGTCCTGCGCAAACTGCGGCGGGGCGCACACATCAAATAACGCCCGCCTGTGCCCTGTGTTCCGCCGCGAAGCGCGCAATCGCCGCGCGGGGACCGTCGTCCGGATGGGTGACACCGGACGACAAGAGGAACGCAGCAACACAGCGTCAACAACGGCCGAAGAGACCGCCGCGGGGAGCCTGATGGCCCCCGCGAACGAACCCGGTCAGAGAAGCCAGACAAAAAGATCGCTCAAACGTAAAGGAGGAGCCCGAAAAGCGATAGAGACCGCCCAGCAGTCTAAATCAGCTGAAGCGCCCTCCCAGAATGTCCTAGTTACGCTTATGACGACCCTGGCAGACGCCGCCACCCCAGATGTCCTGCAGCAATGCATGAGGGCTCTGCAAGAGCTGCAACTCGATGGCCAGACCTCTCAACAGAAAGCGATAACAAAACAAGATGCCTGTCACCCGAAACAACCGCCAGATGGCGCAGATGAGGCCATTATCGTCCACCAAGGTGGGCGATTAAATAAATAATAGACGCTCCCGGTGCTCCGGCTTCGCAGCGTGCGAGACGAAAATACCTCGATTGTTAGGTCAGTCTTGGTTCTTGCGTCGAGCGGTACACACGTACTGTGCGAGTCGTTTAACCTAGACACTGCATAATTAATTTGTGCAAACGAATTAGTTATTATTTGTAACTAATTAATTGGTTATCTACTGTACCAAATAGTCTGAATTGATTATTATTTGGTGTTGAGTCGCAGTATTATTATGAAGGGGTGATTGTCTGAATTAATAGTTCTTAATTATTTTTCTATATTGAGATGTTATTATGGGAGGTTTATGACGATATTATTATTATGGGTGGTTTAGTGACTTCATTCTGACGATATTATGATGGGGTGGTTTAGTTCTCATTTATATCATTTTTATGATGGATAATGGATCATGGCACGTCGCGCCGACATGCACAGTGTGCAGGTGAGGTTGGCTTGGGTGTCTCAAATCTTATGATGTTGTTCGATATTATGAATATGATGTACGTATCGATCGTTCGATTCAAAAGGCCGAGTACTATGTCACTTGTTTTTTTTCATTGACGTTGATGCTAATAAATTAGATCTGAGCGTCACTAGTCGGTTTCGATATATAGGTTTTATTTTATAATGATAATGATACGTTAACTATCAAATATTTGATTTGTCACGAAATAGTATGTCATAGATTTTGGACAACCTTTTCTCTAATATACGTTATAAAAAGAAAGCCTATCTTTTGTCAATTCAACATTAGTAATCTTATTATAGATAGATAAAGCAGTTAGAACTTTTATTTTTCCAATGTATATTAGATGAGGTTATAACTATGAATTTTAATAAACTTTCGAACAGGCTTGATTTATCGATGACAACGCAACTAAGAAATCCTTGCGTAACTTTTCTTGTTGCATAATCTTAAATATTATTTGCTAAAATCAAGGAGCGGAGTATAAAAACATCGGTCAACAGTTTAAAGTATCATTTACAAATTCATTTCGATCTAACAGTCACATATTCTGTAAACCATGTGTTCATTAATCATGTTTGTACTAAGTTTGTGCTTAGTCCTTGCTTTCGCGGAGTGCCATTACATTAAACAAAATGTGTTACCAGTACCACCTAATGAAAGCGAAAAATTTAAAAATAAACTTGATCAATTAGATTCGGATATACAATACATGCCAAGTGTCAAAGTTGATGACAAAGATTTATTGAAGGAGACAAGACAATCCCAACTACGCGGCGGTTTAGACGACGTGCCTCAAAAACCAACGAAACTTATTACATTCAATTTGCAGACTCGTTATGGAATCCTTTCTGAAATGTGCCCCATTGGGTATGTTCGACGTGGTTCCTTGTGTGTTCCTGACGATGACTATTAATAGTCTGAACCAATGAATACGTGAAAAAAGTATCCTAATGTAGTGTTAAGCCTCTGTGTTTATTGTGTATTTTAAGTTTTGTTCTCAATTTTGTTACTTAAATAGTATAGTGTTGTAATTTAAATATTGTTTTCTATTTTATAAATGACTAGCTGTTACCCGCGGCTCCGCACGCGGTTTTTTTAAAAATGTATTAAAGAAATATAAAATTGTGAGTGAGTATGTACATTACAGAGAAGCTTTTTCAAAAACATTTGTAACTACGACACGCATGCCAACTGTAACATGTAACGTGTAAATTAAATATATGAATATAAATAGTATATCGAATGGGATGGAATTTATTGTCAGCAACATACCTGGAACTTCAACCTACTATATACTAAACTCAGTGCTCACTAACACTATATAAGAAAGTAATGCAAATTATAAGCTATACATTATCGAATAATATATCTTAAATCTTTTATTATATAGATATAATATGCCCGTATTGTCGATATACTTAAGTTATTCTTATACGTTGCTATAATCAATGGGTTATGTAGAAGCAAACGCGGCAAATAAAACAATATAGCCGTCAAAATAACCAAAAAGATGATATAATTCATATTACATACAGATTTATGACTTTCAATTATGTATCTTGGAGTCCAGTAGGGTATACGTCTCACGCGGTTGTAACATATTTTTGATCAATTTCACACGGACGAATGCACAGGTAACAGTTAATCACCACATAGTGTATCAATTCAAATAAAAAAAGAACCATTAAAATCGGTTCACACTTGACGAAAATATCGGTTAACATACATAAAAAAAATACATACAATCGAACATAGTAACCTCCTCCTTTTTCGAAGTCGGTTAAAAAGAAAGTCCTCTGTCAGTTTATCTGTTAGCGATAAAGTCAAAAACGACCATTTTCATGCCATTTTCACCAGTAGATAGAATGATGATTCATGGGGAAGGTTTAGGTATAATTTGTCAAGGTTTTCATTTTATTATCGGGGCGGGACAACGTCTTCCGAGCCCGCTAGTTATCTGCCCGTAAAAGCCCCGTGAAAGTCGGTCCAATCAATTAGGAGATAGTAGGATATTGCGGACGAAGTCTTGAGTAACAAAATAAAATAGTCTAAGTTACTTCTTATAAGGTGAGTTATCTTCCAGTGAAAGTCCCGTGAAAATCAGTTCAAGCATTACGGATATTCCACTGCGGCCGAAGGCGAATAAAAAACCTAAATTACTTTTTATAAGGTCTGTTATCTACCAGTAAATACCCCGTGAAAATCGGTCCAACCATTTTGGAAATAGCCATGCGGACGAAACCGCGGACAAATAAAATAGAATATGTCAACCGCTATAATTTCGGCTATCTGGCAGTAAAAAGTAAAATTCCCGTTAAAATAGGTCCAGCCGTTTTGGAGATTACCCGCAACAAACAAACAAACAGAGAAACCATACTAATTTAAAAATGTAGACAAAGTATAAAGAAAAATTTTTTGGACATTTATAGCCATATCCATTCATCAAGAAGTTGGTATTTTAATTGTACATACACAAACTTTATTTTTATAATACGTAATAGTAATACGTAAAATTAGAAATAAAAGTAGTATAAACTTTTTGCATAGGAAAACACAATAAACTTCGAAAACGTTTGCGATAGAAACTTACCACGTTACTATGGTAACGTATATAATACTAACGCTAACGAAATCTTTATTTGAACAATTTTGTTTTATGATTATGAAGACTAAGAAGATAATAATAATGGATAAAATAATGTACGACATATTATATAGAATATTTGGCGCTTATGCCTTTATTGTAACTTGGACATGGAAGAAAATTGATTAAAGGATATATAAGAAATACCTATATTGACAACTTCAGAATTGGCTGTATGGATTAATTCCTTCGCCTGTCCTATTCAACGAATATTATTACTACAACTAACGAAATCTCTCAAAAGGAAATAAGTGCCCGATTTTGAAACATTCTTCATTGGTGCTCTGCTTCTATTGGTCTTAGCGTGATGATATATAGCCTATAGCCTTCCTAGATAAATGAGCTATTTAAAACCGAAGGATTTTCTCAAATCTAAGTGGTAGTTCCTGAGATCATAGCGTTCAACCAAACAAACAAACAAACAAACTCTTCAGCTTTATATATTAGTATAGATTAACTTCTACTCGTGACTTCGTCTACGTGGAATATTTGTTTTGAGATAACGCTAACACGTAGCAGAAGCTATTAAAAGGAGAAAAAATCCTTTTTGAAACATTCTTCATTGCGGCTCCTCTCATATTGGTGTTAGCATGATGATATATATAGCTTATAGCCTTTCTCGATAAAGGAGATATTTAAAACTAAAAGATTTTTTCAAATCGGACCAGTAGTTCCTGAGATTAGAGCAAACAAAAAACCTCATAATATTAGTATAGATTTGGCTTGTAATGTAATGTTGTAAACTCAAAGCTGATGGCTTATATAAAATTACTTTTGTATTTTTCTTCTACATTAGTGAGAACTTTATATACACAATTTTACATATACTTAAAATCTCATACGAAGAGGACTAAATTGAATAAATGCTGAGGTGTTTATTCATTTTCATTAGTAAGTTCCTGCTAAATTTATAGCCAGTAGGTGAAGATTTTCCATTCCTTCATACAATCTTTGCCATTTTATGTGACATAAGGAAACTAATAGCCAAATTTCATAATTCTAGCTTCAGTAGTTTCAGCTGTGCGTTAATGAGTCAGCCAAACAGCATTTATATATAGGTACACAATATTTACTGTTATGCTCAATTTTGCCATTAGTAATAATAAAGATGCAATAAGGATTGTTTGTAGCATTCCGCAGTAATTCCGCAGTATAATTTTGTTACGTTGTTATACACGCACCATTGACCCTAATATGCTGACTTTTCTCCAATACCACGGAACCATACTCCTTCCTACCTAACATCTTTCCTAGTAGCTAGCGTCAGCACTTTCCGAGTCCTCTCACGGTCCTCGATACCACTCCGGGAGTTCATTCCCAATCTCGATCCATAACACTCTTAATCCTCATAATTATTCAGTGTTAAATAAATAAGTATATTAAGTGAATAAATCTTTGTTAAATAATAAATATATATATAATGATAAGCCTCATTGGATACTCGACAATCTGACAAACAATTGACAATCAGAGTCAATGAGCTCTATTTAAATTGTTGAATATTAAAAACTGCTTAGACAGATATAAAGTTTTATATTTATATTTATGCAAGATTTCAAGACGTCAGCCCATTCATTGTATACAAATTCAATATTATAATTATTAATAGGACATTTGAAGTTAGGAGGGGTCTTTCTAAAAAGATAAGATAAAAAGACCATAAACGTATTACTTATTGACAATATGGGCATAGTATATCATCATCATAATAACATATTTAAGTCATTGTTTCATTAGTTCCTTATACAGTGTGAGTGAGCACTGAGGTAGTTACATGGTGGGTTAAGGTTCCAAATATGTTGCCGATGATAAACCTCATTTGACACACTGTTAGTATTTATGTATCTAATGCATACGTTACATGTTACTGCAAGTGGCGTGCGTGTCGTACTTACAATTGTATTTAAAGAGCATTTCTATAATTGTACATGGTTTTTATAATTCTTTATTACAATTTAAAAAAAACGCGTGCGTACCTGCGGTACAGCTAATATATAATAAGTGTTTTTTTTTAAAGGGATTTTTAAAATTGTAACACTTCGATCATTTTTATACAATACGCAAATTTTGCTTTCTAATAATTCCAATTTACATAACACTACTCTTTTGGTTGGTAGAAAGCAAGGAAAGAGACGGCAAAGAACTATTTTTTGTGAAGCAATAAGTACGTTATTAATTTATTTTTTTCTAAAATACTTTGATAGGTTACATAAGTGTTTTTTTTATATCATAGAAGGCAAACGAGTGATCACCACTGTCCATAGACACCAACAACACCAGAGGAGTCCCAAGTACGTTGCCAGCCTGTGTTGGTTGGGAAGGGGAGAGGGAGAAGGGTGAGGGAGGGAAGAGGGCTCCTGGCGCTCTCACTGACCGAACGAAACGCAACAATGCAAGCACTGTTACTTCACGTCGGTATTTCCGTGAGAGGGTGGTACTACCCCGGGCAAGCAGACCCATTTATGCTGAAACCAGTTATAACTTCAGTGTGACTTTACCACCTACAAAAGTGTACAAGTTACTATGAATAAGTTATGTATAAAGTAAATAAAAGTAAAAGTGGTTTATATAATTTGAATTTTCTCTATCTATTTATTTTAACTAAACTATAGTTATGTCTATAAACTATACTTTGTAGTAATTTAAGTAGGGTTAAAAAATAGCAAGCGCGGTAGTATTGGTGCTTGCTTTAGGCCAAGGAGATTTATAGGACAGAACGTGCTCTGTCTAGCGTTGGTGTTTATTTCGTATTATGTCGTTCTCGTTTCCTTTAAATATCTTTAAAGTGAATGGTAAATACAGTATAGAGTTAAATATAAGTTTTCTGTCTGGTTAATTAATTGTAATAGATATTAACGAAGCTAGCTGGATAAAACATTTGACCAAAAAGATGATATATTTCATATTACATACAGATATTTGACTTTCAATTCTGTATATTTATTCTTGGAGTCAATAAGGCACACGTCTCACGCGGTTGTAACATATTTTTGATCAATTTCACACGGACGAATGAACAGGTAGCAGTTAATCACTACATAGTGTACCAATTCAAATAAAAAAAGAACCATTAAAATTGTTCATTGTTGGTTCACAATGGTTCACAATTGACGAAAATATCGATTAACATTAATAAAAAAAAGACATACAACCGAACATAGTAGCCTCCTCCTTTTTCGAAGTCCTCTGTCAGTTTATCTGTTCGCGATAAAGTCAAAAACTATCATTTTCATGTCGTTTTCACCAGTCGATTCATGAGGAAGATGTAGGTATAATTTTTCAAGGTTTTCATTTTATTATACGGGTGGGACAACGTCTTCCGAGCCCTCTAGTTATCTGCCCGTAAAAGCCCCGTGAAAGTCGGTCCAACCAATTAGGAGATAGTAGGATATTGCGGACAAAGTCTTGAGTAACAAAATAAAATAGTCTAAGTTACTTCTTATAGGGTGAGTTATCTGCCAGTGAAAGTCCCGTGAAAATCAGTTCAAGCATTACGGATATTCTGTTGCGGCCGAAGGCGAATAAAAAATCTAAATTACTTTTTATGAGGTCTTCTATCTACCAGTGAATACTCCGTGAAAATCAGTCCAACCATTTTGGAAATAGCCACGGGGACGATGCCGCGGACTAATAAAATAGAATATGTCAACCGCTATAATTTCGGCTATCTGACAGTAAAAAGTAAAATTCCCGTTAAAATAGGTCCAGTCGTTTTGGAGATTACCCAGAACAAACAAAGAAACAGACAAAATATAATAATATAAAAATATAGACAAAGTATAAAAAAAGTTTTTTTTGGTTATTTGTAGCCATATCCATTCATCAAAAAGTTGTTATTTTAATTGTACACACACAAACTTTATTTTTATAATACGTAATAGAGACCAAATAAAAAATTGGAAATAAAAGTAGTATAAACTTTTTGAATAGGAAAACAAAATAAACTTTGAAAATGTTAGCGTTGATACATACCACATAACTTCAGAATTGGCAGTATGGATTAATTCCTTCGCCTGTCCTGTCCTATTGGACGAATATTATTACTACTACTTACCACGTTACCATGGCAACGTATATAATACTAACACTAACGAAATCTCTCAAAAGCAAAAAAGTGCCCGATTTTGAAACATTCTTCATTGGTGCTCTGCTTCTATTGGTCTTAGCGTGATGATATATAGCCTAAAGCCTTCCTCGATAAATGAGCTATTTAAAACCTAAAGATTTTCTCAAATCTCAATCTCAAATCACAAACAAACAAAGAAACTCTTCAGCTTTATATATTAGTATAGATTATTAGGTTACGAAAAAAATCGCACTACAAACAAATGACCTCTTGTCACATATGATATACAAAAAAATCAAGTGTTTAAATTGCTAAGATGTTTGAGTAACTTGAAAGACAAAAAAGGAAAAATAAATAATAGTTTCGAAATAAACCAAAAGATACGCTTTTATGCGTAACCGAATTCAAAAGTCGAAAATATTTTCTATATATATGTAAAATTTACTAGATTATCTTCTTCTATATTTATATCTTCTATATACATACAATCAGAATGTAAATATAGTGCAGATGTCTAGGAGTAAGTAACAGAATACATTTCAATCATTTTTAAAAATGTCTCTCTGTCTGTTTGTATGAACACGCATCACTACTAAAGTACTGCGTTCACAATAAAACCTCATATAAGAAAATCATAAAGCATATCCTTGGGAGTAACTTAGTCTTTGTTTCATTAGAATTTGGACCGATTTGAAAAATCGGTTGTGATTTGAAAAATTCTTTCAATGTTATTATTTATCGAGAAAGGCTATATGGCTAAGCCAATAGTGGAATACCAATGAAGAATGTTTCAAAACCGTTTGTATTTCCTTTTGCGAGCATCCACTGCGTGTTAGTACAGAGTAAGTATTCCACGCGGGCAGAAGTTTATACATTATTGTGACAAAAAAACACTCAATAATTTTTAACATATAAAGTTAATGAGACAAAGTTGACTTTCGGTCACTGGATGACCACTATTGAATAATAATTGAAAAATTATCTTAAAACTTGCCACAGCTTTACAATGCGCCTCTAAGTCCACAATTTATGTTATCAAAAACAGAACTTCATAAATAATTTGCATAAAGACAACTTTACCTTCAATTTACGTCACATAAATAATAATAATAATAATATCATTTATTTCAGACAGACATCCATATTTGTGGGTACAATTACAGGTTTAAAAAATAATAATAAAACAGAAAAATAAATTATAAACAAAAACACAGAACACAGGATATAACATTAAGTGGTAGGTCCGAGTGGAACCTCCGGTGATGGTGGAAATTCACTGTACGACTGCATGTAGCCGTATCCAGCGAGCCAGCATCGGAGAGTCCCACCGGTCCACCAGCGCACGTAGTATTCTGTTGGGGCTGTCACGCATGCGACGCATGATAGAGGCGCACCGTTTGCGCATGATCGCCGCAAAGCCGTCAATATCAGCATCCGCGAACATCGCGGAGGCGCTGCAGTGGCGCGGCAGACCCATCAGCACCCGGAAAGCGTTATTATATTGAACGCGCAAATCACTGTATGCCCGCTGCGTATAGTCAACCCACAGGCTGCAAGTGTAAAAGGACTGACAGTACGCTTTAAAAAGCGCAAACTTAACTGTCTCTGTACACCGGGAAAACCTACGGGCCAACATATTGCATCGGACAGACAGCGCCCTGCGCTCCCTATCCACGTCCACATTATCCTTAAGGTCCTCGGTGACCCAGTGGCCCAAATACTTAAATTGCTCGACTTTGTTTAGAGCGGTACCACATAAAGTGAAATTCGGAACGAGAGTATATCGTTTGTTATCCGGCCTGAAAATCATTATTTCACTCTTTCCCACGTTATATTTAAGTCCATGAACCACCGCGTAGGTCTCACAAATTTTCAAGAGCCTTCGTAAAGCACCGATGGAAGGGCTCAGCAGCACCATATCATCTGCGTAACTGATGTTATTCATACACACTCCGTCTATATGACACCCAATGCCGGTGTTGCTGAGCTCGTCAATCAGTCGGTTAACGTACAGATTGAAGAGCGTAGGAGAGGTAAGTCCCCCCTGCCTCACCCCGCAATTCAGTCCGTACTCCTCCGAAAGAGAACCTGCCCACCTTACAAAGTTCTTTTGGTTCTTATACCAATACATAAACAATAACACGATTTCTCCAGGTAGACAAGTTTCATGCCTTAATTTATCCCAAAGAATATCGTACGAAACCAGATCGAAGGCTTTCGATAAATCAAGATAAACAGCATATATTGGGGTCTTTCTACTCGTGTAATACTGCACAGTTTGCTTGAGGCACAGGATAGCACTCTCGGTGGAAAGACCGGGCCTGAATCCAAACTGAGCGTCATTTAGCGAGACGTGTTTGTGCAAGTGCTGACTCAGCAGACTGTCCAGTACTTTAGCGGCCACTGTGGCTAGAGAAATTGGTCTATAATTGTTTATATCGGACACATCACCAGTTTTATTTTTAACGATTGGTACAACTATAGTACGTATTAGTTTGTTAGGCAGGTGGGAGTGGCCCAAACACAGGGTAGCAATAATAACCTATTTATTTTGTTAACTTATATTTAGTAATCTCACTAATGCATTGATTAATTATTAGTTAGAGCTTTATGTATTTTTAATATAAGTATTTAAATTCTAAATAAACTACCTATTAAGTTTTATAAGCTTAAGAGCGGACTTGATTCATTGACGTCATATGACGCAACTAAGAAATCCTTACGTAAATTTTGTTATTGCACAATTCAATATATTATTTGCTACAATAAGAAACGGGGTATAAAAACATCAGTCAACAGTTCAAGGCATCATTTAGAAATTCGTTTTCATCTAGCAATTACATATTCTAATTATTAAACCATGTGTTCATTAGCCATGTTTGTACTAAGCTTGTGCTTAGTCCTTGCTTTCGCGGAGTGCTATCACATTAGACAAAATGTGTTTCCAGTATTACTTAATGAAGCTGAGAAATTGGAAGCAAAACTTGATCGTTTAGAGGTGGTTGTTCAGGACAGTTCGAGTGTCAAATTTGATGGCAAAGAATCTCAACTACCCGTCGATTTTGAAGCCGTACCTCAAAAACCAACGAAACTTATTACATCGTATTTGCAAAATCGTTTTGGAATCCTCTCTGGGACATGCCCGATTGGATATGTTCAACGTGGCCCATTGTGTGTTCCTGCCGATGACTATTAAGCGGTGTGAACTGAATCACACATGAAGAATCTACGCTGTTATGTATTCAAGCCTCTGTGATAACTGTGTACTTATTACTATTGTTGTTATTTATTAAAGCTGTTTAATTTATTTATTGTATTTTTATTAATTCTTTATTTGTGTTTTAATGCGTCCTTGAAGTAGATAATCTATAAGAAATTGTATACAACATTTAATTTCATAATCAATTCTGCAATTAGTAATAATAAGGACGCACTAATAAATATTTATTTGTATTTTAGTTGCATTTTTTTTTATAGTAGCACGGCAAAATGACTGCATGTGCCTGATGTTAAGCACAGTACAATCCAAAAAAATTGGCGACCACCGAGTGACACACTATCAATCAGTCAGGTTGTAAAACCCTACGCTTTCGCCATTACCTCGTTCGTTATTCAGCAGGCTGCACCACGTGCAGGTGAGGTTGGCTTGGATATCTCAAGTCTTAGATGTTATTTGACACCCCTTACACCCCCGTGACGTGTTGTGACGTTTACCCTTGAAGTGAAACTTCTTATGGCAGGGCTATGAAATTTTGGTCGGCAACCTTTTTGTGTGACGAAAGTTGGTGGGGATAAACACTGTGTCGGGTAGGGTGTTGAAAACACCAATGATCAAAGTTAAGTAACGTCAGGCGCGGTTAGTGTTTGGATGGGTGACCGCCAGGCAATAAATACCGCGTGACGTTAGCTTTTCTTTCTAATGAAAACGTGTCCCTGTAATACTTATGTCTTACTTTTATCGTATATCGTAACGACAAACCCTGTTTTCTTTTATTTTTTTTAGTTTATGGACCACAATAAGTAATAGGTCTTTCGAAAGGTCTAACAATTTTCGGAACGTATTAAAATTATTTGAAATGTTTATGTTATCTATATTTTGAGTAAAGCTGAGACCTTTATATATGTATATTATACAAATATTATTATGTATTACTCATCCATTTATTATTGCGTGCATTATTCTATGTAATTGATAAACATTATTACGTCATATTGCAATCGAGACAACACACATAGCCATATATTGTAATTCAATAGGTATTGTTATTATTAAAAATACCGATTCTAGCCCGATCACCAAAGTTAAGCAACGTTGGGCGCGAATAGTACTTGGATGACATTTGGACGTTGACGTTTTTTGATTTTTTTTAATTAAAACGTTTTCCTGCAATACCACAGTTTCACTTCTATCGTGTGCCTTTACGACACATTTGTTTTTTTTTTTATTTATGTGTGTATAATTTAATGTTATTCTGTTATACAATTTTGTTACGTTTGCAATTTTTTACTAAATAAAAAGCTTATTTTGTAACAATATATTTTACGGAAAGCTGCTATATGACTTACATCTTTTTTTTTAAATTGTAGCACGGCAAAATGACTGCACGGTGCCTGCTGGTAAGCACAGTATAATCCAAAAACAATGGCGACCACCGAGTGACATACTATGCATCGCCAGTCGCCGCTGCCATGCCGGCCTGTGAAAAGCTGGATATGCACAGGCTGATCCCGAAACGCGACCCGCAGAAGCGAATCACTATGACGGGCATTTTCGCCATATACATGGTGGTTGCGACCCAATCAGCCTGTAAAATTCTACCACCCCGCTTTCGCCATTTCCTCGTTCGTTATTCAGCAGGGTGCTCCATGTGCAGGTGAGGTTGGCTTGGATGTCTCAAGTCTTAGATGTTATTCGACACCCTTTAAACCCCTAAAGATCGTAGAAATCACAGAAAGAGAGGGTCATTATTTCTTCTTAATCATTTTTTATACGATTCAACCAGTTTCACTTCGCTCGACGGTCACTGACACTGTGCTTTAACAAAGACGCGTGGAGGATTGAGTATATTTTGTATTTTTTTCTAGATAATTAGGTCAATAATTAAACACCTATTTTTTTAACTGATTTAGAACGAGAATCTATTGCATAAATATTGCTACTGTCTAAACTTTCACCTGGTATATTCGTGGGAACCTAATGTCATATTTCAATTAATAGGGTAAAAGAATAGTCGTAAGTAAGAAATATATAGTAAAAAAAATTATGCCTTAGAAAAGTATATCATTTTGCAATTGGTATAGTGTATGAAATATCAGTGTCAGAATTACAAACATAAGTATTGTACCTAATGAATATACTTTATATGTGTGTGCTTAATTGTTATGTTTTAATATAATATTTAACAACTCATTTGTACCATAATAATCAAGACAATTTTTCATGTTGCCAGAACATATAAATTAAACGTAGTAGTAATATTACGATCCCTTGCCGCCCCAACAAAAAATGGTCTATCAGTACACCGTGGGGTTTTAGTCCGTGTGAGTCGGACATAACTCTCTCTCACTCTCTCTCGGATGATTGATTTCCCCACGTTAATAAAAAAAGGACATCGTCCGACAGGTCCGCCCACTAGTGAATATATAATCATGAATTATAAAGATAAAATTAACAAATTTATCTTTGTAAGACTATGGTTAACAAACAGGCAAACGGCTCATCAGATGATAAATGGTTACTGTTCCCTAAATACAACTACAACACAAAGAGTATAATTGCTATGTTGGTGACCTTTGAGAGCGTATTTCAGCATTTTCCGAGGAATTCGATGTTTTAGCTCCGAAGGAAATGTGTATCGGGTTATGCAAGTTGTAAATGTTACGGGAGAGCGTGCAAAACACCTGAATATCTCTTGTGTAAATGTCTTACTGAAAACTATATATGGTAGGATTCTGGGCAATCACTGGCTACTCCCCAAAGAAGTACAGTCGTTCTCTGCACATAAAATCAAAAATACATAAATGTTATAAGACTAGACTATGAAATTAAGTGGCGTGGAGCGATCATAATAGATCTTATAGCCCGTAATGGCACTGAACTGCGTAGGCTTGCAGAAACTCCTTTACGGTAGACGTCCACATTTTCGCATCGCAAGTATTGGACGCATCACATATCAAACGGATCGTAGTATTCTTTGTATAGAAAGTCATATAACCTATCGGGCGTTGAAAGTAAAAATACTAACTGGTTTAGGAAAACCTAATTTTCTCTAAATTTAGTTGGAACCTTGTATAATTCCAATTGGTTTTAATAATAATATATATTTTATTATGTAATTTCTTACACTACACTTGACTTTGAATTTCATTGCAGCTGTTCCATAAGGAGTAATATGGGTTACCTAAAAATTATCTCTTCTTCTTACCCTTATCCCACATAAGTAGGGTCAGTACAATATATTTGTCATGTTGTGGTATATAATTTGGCTTAATTTTTACGATCGGCCGCCTGCCTTACAGCAACCCTTCTTGGGATTATTTTGTTAAACTAAACTAAAACTTAGCTCTTATTTACAATTAATAAAAAATAAAACGCTTGCTGAAACATAATATTATATTTTTTATACACTCTTACGTATAACAACTTACGCTGCTTTGAAGAGACAGTTTTACGGTATCTGGGCGCTATCTGGACACGAATTAAAAAGTTCGCAACATCCTATCTTTGCCGTACCGTGAAGCTGTGGAACAATCTCCCTCTATTTAGGTATTCCCTCCTACCTATAACATAGGGACCTACCTCTTACCTGTTTCTTTCAAGCGTAATGTGAAGAGGCATTTACGCAGGCCGACATAACAGCGACGACTGACGAAGGATGACGTATGTCTCGGTAGTCGCAGTTTATTCTGGACTAGCCGACCCGTGCCCACTTCGTTGGGCGGTAATAGACATTATCAAGCTACAACTTTTCTCTAGAACTCAATCATATATGTATATCTTTTATATGTGCGACTATGATGCTGTGAATAGTGAGCTGCAAGATATAGATGGGTCATTTGTCTGGAAGGATGTTTATGATGTCGATGTAATGTTGGAGATATTTTAAAATACAATTAATCAAATATTTCTGAAACACACTCCTATACGAAAAATAAGACATGAAAAATATCCAGTATGGTTTAGTTCCTCCCTCATTAAAGCCCTGAAAGAGAAAAACAAATACCACACCAGATATATCACTTTATAATATTAGTATATAGATTATAGCCCCTGCCCGCGTAGTAATAGTTACTACTCTGGGCTAACAATTACACACAGCAGAAGCCCTCAAAAAGAAAAAAACATCTCGATTTTGAAACATTTTTCATCTGTGCTCCGCTCTTATTGGCCTTAGCGTGGTGATATATAGCCTATAACCATTCTCGATGAATGAGCTATATATAACACTGAAAGAATTATTCAATTCGGACCAGTAGTTCCTGAGATTACCCCTTACAACGTCACAAACTCACAAACCCACAAACTGTACCTCTTTATTATTTTATTATATATTAGTATAGATTGTAATGTGTTTACCATCAAGCATAGTGCAGTCACTTTGCCGAGATTCAATAAAAAAAAAAGATAAAATAAAAACCAAGTGGCATTTATTCTAATTTTTTTTTAATACTGCACTTGTTTTTAAACATTGGACAATAAAAACCGTCTTTAAATGTCAAGAAATCTCAGCTTTTTTGTACCACAGACGTGCTAAACTACCTGTGAGAGGGTGGACCCTTTCATTCTTATACTATTTTTAAAACTGAAACAAAACGCACTACATTTAAGGAGAGTTTTACCGATTCCCATATTAGGACGCTTAACATTTGAAGGGATAATCAGATGGTAGTTGTGTCGGCAAATCCGATCGTTGCTGATCTGTGGACGTATTGTAAAAGAATAATGCATTTGATGCGATGCGACCGAATACTTTAAGGACTATGCAATATGCATGTAAGATTATAATTTTAGGAGCCCACACCTTTTTGAAAATTTATAGACACTTTTTATTCTTTCATTAACAAAAACATATGTTTAGATTTTTACATGTCATCATGTACATTTCCTATTTGTAGTAGAATATGTTATAAGTAATTATTTGAATGAGATATGAATGACTATATGTTTGTAAAGTCCCATGGTCTCTAGTGTGTTTTGAAGTCGATAACCTACATAAAATTATATGCATTATTTATTTTGATTTCCCAATTATGAATAATAAACATCTTTTCTGACGTTCTTCTATTACAGTATAATTATGTCACATTTGTTCATTC
This sequence comes from Antheraea pernyi, assembly GCA_015888305.1. Taxonomy (NCBI): domain Eukaryota; kingdom Metazoa; phylum Arthropoda; class Insecta; order Lepidoptera; family Saturniidae; genus Antheraea; species Antheraea pernyi. Next base: position 57,125 of record MU158763.1, on the reverse strand, counting down.
TCAGAACATATCCCTCCTCTGTTTCTCACCCGATTTTCTTCATTTCTTTTTATCTTGTTTTCTATGGTCGAAGTGCGACCACTAGACGAGCGTTAATAAATCTGCGGTTGTATCTATAAATTTAATTTTATAATAAGACAAGATGTGTGAAGCGATCACAATAAATCTTATAGCACTCAGTGACACAGCTGGCTTGTAAAAAACTTTTTATAAGGTTATAATAATTTTAGGAAATCACAAATTTCTTTTGTAAATCATACACAACATACTAAATACAAATTTTATTTTGAGATTGGTGTTAAAGTATATTTCTAGATTTTTTATGTCATCAGTTACATCCCATCTTTATTATAACATGCTATACGCAATTATTTGAGTGATCTACTCGTATGTATCTATCTATATGCTTGTAAAGTGCCCGTGACACGATTTGGTCCATCGTGTGGGAACTATGTTAAAAGTATTCACTGAATTAATGGTTTCATATTAAAATATCTATTTCATATTATAATATCTATCTATATATTTATGAACGTCAGCTATGATGTTTTTCTTTATGGGAAGGAAATGTAATGAAAAAAGGGAAGACGTGTAGAATCAGATGTAAAATCATCAGAATTAAAGAAATTTAATTGTGAAGTGATTAAGGAACTTCTATGACTAATTTCGTTTATCTTGCCTATGTATGTTAATTAGACAAAAACAAAACCGTTAAATATCCACCTTTTTGTTCCTCTGTTAGTCAATTGATTTACTTTATTTCTTTTTTATGCTGCTACTAACGGGCCCGGCAAACCCTGACTGATAATAAAAACTGATAATAAAACAAAAAACCTTGAAAAATTATACACCTTCCTTATGAATCACTTTATCTACAGGTGAAAACTGCATGAAAGCCCGTCCAGTCGTTTTTGAGTTTATCACGAACAGACAAACAGATGGATATGGCAGAGGACTTTATTTCATAATTTATAATTTAGTTGCTATAAACGAGTTAAAATGCTATCAATTTAAAAAAATCTTAATGTTATTAAGATTTCCAAAATTTTCTACAATCGTAATTTCACCCTCCTTAGGCTTACAGTCGAAAATATTTGTACAAAACGACGACCATTACTTTAAATATAAATGTGAGAAGATAAAATAGTTGAGTACCTTTTTCCTTTCTCCTATTCCTCAAATATTTTTTTGTATTTGTCTTTTATGCCATAAACCACTCGAAAACTTTATAACTCTCTATTAGTCATACTTCAATATTTGTACATTATTTGGCAATAAAAACCTCAATATTATTGAAAAATAGAATTCATGATCGAATTTCGACCACTAGTTACAATAAATAAGAAATTATCTTTTAACTTCGCACAGCTTTGAAAGTCGTTTCTAAGATAGCAACATATGTTTTCTCAAAAACACAATCCTCTAGTGTTAGGAAAAAGACAATCTCAACCATAGATAAGATACTATATACTGGGAATCTCAACTCTAGTCTATATCACATACATAAGCAACCTATTTCGTTGTCAACTTTTGAGTAATCACACTATACATTGATGAATCAGTTAGAACTGTATATTTTTTCCAACGAACAACAGAGGACGTTATAACTACGAATTTTAATAAGCCTCAGAACTGACCTAACTTACTCTGATGACGCAACTAAGAAATCGTTGCGTAATTTTTGTTGTTGCGCAATCCAAATAATTGTTTACTACAATCAAGAAACAGGGTATAAAAACATCGGTCAACAGTTCAAGGCATCATTTAGAAATTCGTTTGCATCTAGCTACCATATATTCTAATTGAAACCATGTGTTCATTAACCATGTTTGTACTAAGCTTGTGCTTAGTCCTTGCTTTCGCGGACTGTTATCACATTAAACAAAATGTGTTTCCAGTATTACTTAATGAAGGCGAGAAATTGGAAACAAAACTTGATAGTTCAGAGGTGGTTGTTCAGGACAGTTCGAGTGTCAAATTTGATGGCAAAGGATCCCAACTACCCGTCGCTTTTGTAGCCGTACCTCAAAAACATACGAAACGGATTACATCGAATTTACAAAATCGTTTTGGAATGCTCTCTGGAACATGCCCGATTGGATATGTTCAACGTGGGGCATTGTGTGTTCCTGACGATGACTATTAAAGAGTGTGAACTAATTTACACATGAAGAATCTACGCTGATATGTATTTAAGCCTCTGTGATAACTCTGTACTTATTATTTTGTTGTTATTTATTAAAATTATTTGATATATTTATTGGATTTTATTTTATAATTTATTTGTGTTTTGTCGTTACGACAAACCCTATTCTTTTTTATGATTTTATTATTCTGCTATTCGATTTTATTGCGTTCGTACATTTTCGAAAACTGAAACTTATTTCTTAACTAAATATTTTACGGAAAGCTCTTTGCTTTATGACTTATTTCGTAGGAGATATAGAACTCTTTCTATAGGGTCCTTATTTCTTGTTAATTTCTTTTTTATTTGGCCAAAGATCAAAACTATAATCACGTTTTCTAATTCGGAATTCTCTATACTATTCTAACAAACATAGCTTCGATAGTAAACAACAAGTGCTATATTTTATTGAGACACTTTCATTTTATCTGTCTATATTAAAATAGAACTACACCAATTACGCATGTACTCTTACTTTGTTTTTTCAAACTTTGTGATAGCTATCCATTATAAAGTACAATAATTACGAAAAGGATCTTAGAGATGTTAAATATATATAAATTATTTTTTTGCTTAGTATTCAGTAACGGTTTGATATATTGTTATGAAACTATATATTTGCGGGAAGTTAATATCATACTTCAATAATATATAATATATAGCTGAACCGCGCAACTTCGTTTGCGTGAAATTGGTTACCTACCGGTTCCAATTGTATTTCAAAGCTCCCAAATTTAAAAAAGATAGAATCCGATTATAGCGGTTCCCACCACTTCCAATTGTGACACCAAACAATTCAGGGACTCAGTCAAACACATACCTAGTTGGTTTAGAGAATGACTTATGCATGTGTGGAAGAAATGTTGATGAGGCGAACGTAGTGGCATTTGTTATTCAGCAACATCAATATTTTCGTTTTGTTTGAAATACGAACGACCGTTGAATCGTTAGAATATTTTTCATACAAAAATACTAAAATTGCGAATAAAAAGCTGAAAAATGGTGAAAATCTAGAGCTATAGATATTTTTTGATAGCAAATAAAAAAAAATTGAAATAAATAGTTCTGGATAGTGACACCCTAATTACCTTAAGATACTTTATGAATAGAATATACTTTATGACGTATTCATATGTTAAATATATATAAATTATTTTTTTGCTAAATATTCAGTAACGGTTTGAATTGTTATGAAACTATATATTTGCGGGAAGTTAACGTCATACTTTAATAATATATAGGAAAGAGCTGAACCTCGCAACTTCGTTTGCGTGAAATTGGTTACCTACCGGTTCCAATTGTATTTCAAAGCTACCAAATTTAAAAAAGATAGAATCCGATTATAGCGGTTCCCACCACTTCCAATTGTGACACCAAACAATTCAGAGACTCACTCAAACACATACCTAGTTGGTTTAGTAAATGATTAATGCATGTGTGGAAGAAATTTCGATGAGACGAACGTAGTGCCATCTGTTATTCAGCAACATCAATATTTTCGTTTTGTTTGAAATACGAACGACCGTTGAATAGTAAGGATATTTTTCATACAAAAATACTAAAATTGCGAATAAAAAGCGGGATGGTGAAAATCTGGAGCTATAGATATTTTTTGATGGCAAATAAAAAAAATTGAAATAAATAGATCTGGATAGTGACACCCTAATCACCTTAAGGTGTAGAATATACTTTATGACCTATTCTTATACTTACGAAATGTACATTTAAAATTTTATATAAATCGGTTCAGCCGTTTCGGAGGAGTTCAAACGCTAACACCGTGACATGATATTTTTATATGTTAGAAGATAGATAAAAGATAAGAAGGAGCCGCCATAAAGGTGATAATCTCTATGAAAAATATGTAATTTAACGTTACGTTACGTCAGTTTACATTACATTATATTAAATTTAAAAAAAACTTGAGAAGTGTCAAAGGACCTACCCGAATGGAACGAAGTCAGAATAGCCACGGAGGTACCCGGTGGACCCTTAATAATATAATTAAATAATATACTATTACTATAATCTGGTCCTAGTATAAGTTCTACGGGGTGCGCGGAACGTCATTCCGGGTCTACTACGATCAAGACAGTTTTTCATGTTGTAAGAATATATAAGCTAAACAAGGAAATTTGAGGTAGTCCGGTGAAGCTGTAAAGACTTTGCCAGGTCAATAGCATAGTCAGTTCGAGGGCAAAAATGGAAATGTGACTCAGAATCATCATCTTTATAACGGTCACAAACAATTGTCAACGTCAATGAAAAAAAAATCTTCATCTTTATGTATATAATTATTCTGTATATGTGTATGTAATAAAACTCCTCCTAAATGACTGAACAGAATTTTATGAAATGTTTTGTGAGTGTTCAGGTGTATTCAATAATAGTTTAGATTTGCAATTGGACCCCGTAGATGGTCCTGCGATTGAATTAGGATTTTATTTTATTATCAAAGCAGGACAACGTCCGTCACACCCGTTAGTGAATTTATAATTATAAATTACTATCAGGCCCGGCCGATATTATCCCGCTCTGATAATAAAAAAGACCGTGATAAATTATATAACTAAACCTTCCTCATGAATCGCTGTATTTACTGAGGAAAATCGCATGAAAATCCGTTCAGTAGTTTTTGAGTTTATCGCGAACAGACAGACAAATACACTTGGCAGAGGTCTTTTTTTTATACTAAGTAATTACGAAGATAAAATTTCTTTTTTTAAGCCTATGTTTAGTACAAAGTCAAACGGCTCATTTGATGATAAATGGTAGATTTTTGACAATCATTTGCTACTCCCCGAAGAGGTACAATGGCTCTCTGCACAAAAATTGTAAAATATATAAATGCTATATAACTAGGCTATGAGATTTAGTAGTATAGAGCGAGCATAAGGTCACTGAACCCGTAGGCTTGCAAAAATTCCTTTAAGGACCACGTCTATATAAGATTATAAATTTAGGCGACCGAACTCTTTTTTAATATCTTATAGATAAAAAAATACCTTTCAATTATTTTTTCATTAACAGCAACATATTTATAGATTTTTACATCTCACCATATATTTCCTACTTTTAGTATAACATGCTATAAGCAATTATTTGCGTGATCTTTTTTTTTCGAACTGACTACGCTATTGACCTAGCAAGGTCAGAACAGCTTCACCAGACTACTATTTGCGTGATCTACGAATGACTAAATGTTTGTAAAGTCCCTCGTGATACGACCTGGTCTCTAATGTGTTTTGAAGTTGATAACCTATATAAAATTGTATACAATATTTATTTTAATTTTGCAATTAGTATTAATACAGACGTATTAAGGATTATTTGTTTGTGGTTTAATTATGACGTCTATATATCTTTTCTGACGTTCTTCTGCTGTACAATTTCGTTACGTTTGTTTATTTTCATAAAATACTCTAAACTTAGTTCGTAGAGACTAGGGAAATTGTTTCGATATTTATTTTTTTCCGATCAAACCATGGGTACGGTTAAAAAATCCATTTTTATCTATAATAATTTAATAAATGAAATATCAAGAATAAATAAATAAAGTAATGTTTTATGTAATCTCAGTTCTTTATCGTATGTATGTATCTATAAATAAATCGGCATTGGCTAAACAGTTAATAACAATTTCTTCCTCTTTTTCTCATCCGATTTTCTTCATTCCTTTTCTTTAGTAGCAACTGACGAGCTTTATTATTATATTAAAAAATGAAAAAAGGTTTTTTATTGTTTTCTATACTCGAAGTTCGACGATCGAACGAGAACTATTATTAATAAATCTGTGGTTGTATCTATAAACTTTGTAGTTAAACAAGAAGTGTGAAGTGACCACAATAGATCTTATAGCAACACTATGACACAGTAGGCTTGTAGAAACTTCACTTAGGACAATACCTTATACAGCTTTTATGATTTAGAAAAAATACAAATAATAATATTTATGTATTACCTATATAATACGTGAAGCAAAAACTTTATACCTCTTTTTAAGCAAATTCCGCAAACGGATGAACGTGAAATTTGGCATAATTAAAATTTATATGAAGGAAACGTGTATAAATAATAATATTTATGTATTACCTATATAATACGTGAAGCAAAAACTTTATACCTCTTTTTAAGCAAATTCCGCAAACGGATGAACGTGAAATTTGGCATAATTAAAATTTATATGAAGGAAACGTGTATAAAGCTATTTTTTGTATATTAAATGTACTGGAAATACATTAAATTTATTAAAATAAACATTATAAAGACTATTGCTTGAATGACACACAGCATATACATATATGTAAATGAAAAAAACGTTTCAAGTTTAATTTTATTAATTTTTCCCGTCTCCCTTACTCTAATTCCAATAATACTTAAACTTTCTCTTACTTTCTCTTTACTCTCACCGTGCTATAATATTGTGTCTATATAGTGTATAGTTAATTTCAAAGGGCATCTAAGGTATGGAACGTAAGTCATGTTAAAGACATTGAATGTAGGATGAAAAAAGGTAATTGGTACGTAAGAGTAAAATGAAGGATGGCGAAACGTCTTATTAGTTTACATGTGTGTATATGTTGTTTGTCAGTCAAGTAGTAGTGTTAGTCTATACTTTATATTATAAAGAGGTAAAGTTTGTGAGTTTGTGACGTTGTAGGGGGTAATCTCAGAAACTACTGGTCCGATTAGAAAAATCTTTCAGTATTATATAGCTTATTTATGGAGGAAGGTTATAGGTTATATATCATCACACTAAAATCAATAGGAGCGGAGTACTAATGAAGAATGTTTTAAAATCGGAGCTTTTTTCTTCTTCAGAGCTTCCGTTGCGTTTTAGCGTTAACCCAGTGACTATTCCACAAAGTCGTGGGCAGAAGCTAGCACATTAATAAATGCTCAAATAATTAAATGATAAATAATATATCTTTAATAAATTTATGAAACCACTGAAATAATGATTATTGTCTTTGCATTGAATGTCAAAATAAATTATGGTTGAGTCTCGACCATTAAGCGACCACTAGTAATATATACTAGTATACGAATATACGAATAAAAACTTTGTACTAGTCATTACCGTCGAATTTCGACCACTAGAGGACTATTAGTTTAAATATAAATTCGAGGAGATAAAATAGTTTAGTACCTTTCCTCTCCTTTTCCTCAAATATTTTTTTTTTGTTTAGTAACTTTATATGATTTTTAGTGTCATCTATGAAAACATTTGGAAATAGTTCTTTATGCCATAAAGAGTCGAAGACTTTATAAGTGTCTATAAGTCATACTTCACGTCAAAAATCTTTAAGTCAATAATCTGAAATATTTTTACATTATTTAGCAATAAAAACCTCAATATATTGAAACATAGAATTCATGAATTATGGTCGAATTTCGTGACCGCTAGTTACAATAAATAAGAAATTACTTTATAACTTCGTACAGCTTTGAAAGTCGTTCCTAAGATAGTAACTTATGTTTTCCCAAAAACACAATCCTGTAGAGTTAGGAAAAAGACGAACTCAACTCTAGTCTATATGACACATAAGTAACCTATTCCGTTGCTAACTTTTGAGTAATCTCGCTATACATTGATGAATCAGTTAGAACTGTATATTTTTTCCAATGTACAACAGATGACGTTATAACTACGAATTTTAATAAGCCTCAGAACTGACCTAACTCACTCTTATGACGCAACTAAGAAATCGTTGCGTAATTTTTGTTGTTGCGCAATCCAAATAATTGTTTACTACAATCAAGAAACAGGGTATAAAAACATCGGTCAACAGTTCAAGGCATCATTTAGAAATTCGTTTGCATCTAGCAATCACATATTCTAATTAAAACCATGTGTTCATTATTCATGTTTGTACTAAGCTTGTGCTTAGTCTTTGCTTTCGCGGAGTGCTATCACATTAAACAAAATGTGTTTCCAGTATTACTTAATGAAGGCGAGAAATTGGAAACAGAACTTGATCGTTCAGAGGTGGTTGTTCAGGACAGTTCGGGTGTCAAATTTGATGGCAAAGAATCTCGACTACCCGTCGATTTTGTACCCGTACCTCAAAAACAAACGAAACGCATTACATCGAATTTACAAAATCGTTTTGGAATGCTCTCTGGAACATGCCCGATTGGATATGTTCAACGTGGCGCATTGTGTGTTCCTGACGATGACTATTAAACAGTGTGAACTAATTCACACATGAAGAATCTACGCTGATATGTATTTAAGCCTCTGTGATAACTCTGTACTTATTATTTTGTTGTTATTTATTAAAATTATTTGATATATTTATTGGACTTTATTTTATAATTTATTTGTGTTTTGTCGTTACGACAAACCCTATTCTTTTTTATGATTTTATTATTCTGCTATTCGATTTTATTGCGTTCGTACATTTTCGAAAACTGAAACTTATTTCTTAACTAAATATTTTACGGAAAGCTCTTTGCTTTATGACTTATTTCGTAGGAGATATAGAACTCTTTCTATAGGGTCCTTATTTCTTGTTAATTTCTTTTTTATTTGGCCAAAGATCAAAACTATAATCACGTTTTCTAATTCGGAATTCCCTATATTATTCTAACAAACATAGCTTCGATAGTAAACAACAAGTGCTATGTTTTATTGAGACACTTTTATTTTATCTGTCTATATTAAAATAGAACTACACCAAATACGCATGTACTCTTACTTTATTTTTTCAAACTTTGTGATAGCTATCCATTATAAAGTACAATAATTACGAAAAGGATCTTTAGATATGTTAAATATATATAAATTATTTTTTTGCTAAATATTCAGTAACGGTTTGAATTGTTATGAAACTATATATTTGCGGGAAGTTAACGTCATACTTTAATAATATATAGGAAAGAGCTGAACCTCGCAACTTCGTTTGCGTGAAATTGGTTACCTACCGGTTCCAATTGTATTTCAAAGCTACCAAATTTAAAAAAGATAGAATCCGATTATAGCGGTTCCCACCACTTCCAATTGTGACACCAAACAATTCAGAGACTCACTCAAACACATACCTAGTTGGTTTAGTAAATGATTAATGCATGTGTGGAAGAAATTTCGATGAGACGAACGTAGTGCCATCTGTTATTCAGCAACATCAATATTTTCGTTTTGTTTGAAATACGAACGACCGTTGAATAGTAAGGATATTTTTCATACAAAAATACTAAAATTGCGAATAAAAAGCGGGATGGTGAAAATCTGGAGCTATAGATATTTTTTGATGGCAAATAAAAAAAATTGAAATAAATAGATCTGGATAGTGACACCCTAATCACCTTAAGGTGTAGAATATACTTTATGACCTATTCTTATACTTACGAAAGGTACATTTAAAATTTTATATAAATCGGTTCAGCCGTTTCGGAGGAGTTCAAACGCTAACACCGTGACATGATATTTTTATATGTTAGTATGTTATTTTAGAAGATAGATAAAAGATAAGAAGGAGCCGCCATAATGGTGATAATCTCTATGAAAAATATGTAATTTAACGTTACGTTACGTTAGTTTACATTACATTATATTAAATTAAAAAAATTACCGAAGAAAGATGTATTTTAGTAACATTTTATATATGGGAAGTATGACATTGCAAAATTCATTACATATAAAAATAACATGTTTTAGAGTCTATAAAATTTACAGATATTTTAATTAATACTGGTTAATGAGACGAAAATAATTACTGCACAGAAACGCGAGCAGAGCCGCGGGTTGCTAGTACATTAAATCATTTTCAGTTTATGAAGAACGCGATGAGACTTATAAATATAGAATTACAAACATAACTATAGTTTATTTAATAAATACACTTTACACGTGCATTGCTATTATTTACATTTAACAATTAATTTTTATCACTACGATCAAGACAGTTTTTCATGTTGTAAGAATATATAAGCTAAACAAGGAAATTTGAGGTAGTCCGGTGAAGCTGTAAAGACTTTGCCAGGTCAATAGCATAGTCAGTTCGAGGGCAAAAATGGAAATGTGACTCAGAATCATCATCTTTATAACGGTCACAAACAATTGTCAACGTCAATGAAAAAAAAATCTTCATCTTTATGTATATAATTATTCTGTATATGTGTATGTAATAAAACTCCTCCTAAATGACTGAACAGAATTTTATGAAATGTTTTGTGAGTGTTCAGGTGTATTCAATAATAGTTTAGATTTGCAATTGGACCCCGTAGATGGTCCTGCGATTGAATTAGGATTTTATTTTATTATCAAAGCAGGACAACGTCCGTCACACCCGTTAGTGAATTTATAATTATAAATTACTATCAGGCCCGGCCGATATTATCCCGCTCTGATAATAAAAAAGACCGTGATAAATTATATAACTAAACCTTCCTCATGAATCGCTGTATTTACTGAGGAAAATCGCATGAAAATCCGTTCAGTAGTTTTTGAGTTTATCGCGAACAGACAGACAAATACACTTGGCAGAGGTCTTTTTTTTATACTAAGTAATTACGAAGATAAAATTTCTTTTTTTAAGCCTATGTTTAGTACAAAGTCAAACGGCTCATTTGATGATAAATGGTAGATTTTTGACAATCATTTGCTACTCCCCGAAGAGGTACAATGGCTCTCTGCACAAAAATTGTAAAATATATAAATGCTATATAACTAGGCTATGAGATTTAGTAGTATAGAGCGAGCATAAGGTCACTGAACCCGTAGGCTTGCAAAAATTCCTTTAAGGACCACGTCTATATAAGATTATAAATTTAGGCGACCGAACTCTTTTTTAATATCTTATAGATAAAAAAATACCTTTCAATTATTTTTTCATTAACAGCAACATATTTATAGATTTTTACATCTCACCATATATTTCCTACTTTTAGTATAACATGCTATAAGCAATTATTTGCGTGATCTTTTTTTTTCGAACTGACTACGCTATTGACCTAGCAAGGTCAGAACAGCTTCACCAGACTACTATTTGCGTGATCTACGAATGACTAAATGTTTGTAAAGTCCCTCGTGATACGACCTGGTCTCTAATGTGTTTTGAAGTTGATAACCTATATAAAATTGTATACAATATTTATTTTAATTTTGCAATTAGTATTAATACAGACGTATTAAGGATTATTTGTTTGTGGTTTAATTATGACGTCTATATATCTTTTCTGACGTTCTTCTGCTGTACAATTTCGTTACGTTTGTTTATTTTCATAAAATACTCTAAACTTAGTTCGTAGAGACTAGGGAAATTGTTTCGATATTTATTTTTTTCCGATCAAACCATGGGTACGGTTAAAAAATCCATTTTTATCTATAATAATTTAATAAATGAAATATCAAGAATAAATAAATAAAGTAATGTTTTATGTAATCTCAGTTCTTTATCGTATGTATGTATCTATAAATAAATCGGCATTGGCTAAACAGTTAATAACAATTTCTTCCTCTTTTTCTCATCCGATTTTCTTCATTCCTTTTCTTTAGTAGCAACTGACGAGCTTTATTATTATATTAAAAAATGAAAAAAGGTTTTTTATTGTTTTCTATACTCGAAGTTCGACGATCGAACGAGAACTATTATTAATAAATCTGTGGTTGTATCTATAAACTTTGTAGTTAAACAAGAAGTGTGAAGTGACCACAATAGATCTTATAGCAACACTATGACACAGTAGGCTTGTAGAAACTTCACTTAGGACAATACCTTATACAGCTTTTATGATTTAGAAAAAATACAAATAATAATATTTATGTATTACCTATATAATACGTGAAGCAAAAACTTTATACCTCTTTTTAAGCAAATTCCGCAAACGGATGAACGTGAAATTTGGCATAATTAAAATTTATATGAAGGAAACGTGTATAAAGCTATTTTTTGTATATTAAATGTACTGGAAATACATTAAATTTATTAAAATAAACATTATAAAGACTATTGCTTGAATGACACACAGCATATACATATATGTAAATGAAAAAAACGTTTCAAGTTTAATTTTATTAATTTTTCCCGTCTCCCTTACTCTAATTCCAATAATACTTAAACTTTCTCTTACTTTCTCTTTACTCTCACCGTGCTATAATATTGTGTCTATATAGTGTATAGTTAATTTCAAAGGGCATCTAAGGTATGGAACGTAAGTCATGTTAAAGACATTGAATGTAGGATGAAAAAAGGTAATTGGTACGTAAGAGTAAAATGAAGGATGGCGAAACGTCTTATTAGTTTACATGTGTGTATATGTTGTTTGTCAGTCAAGTAGTAGTGTTAGTCTATACTTTATATTATAAAGAGGTAAAGTTTGTGAGTTTGTGACGTTGTAGGGGGTAATCTCAGAAACTACTGGTCCGATTAGAAAAATCTTTCAGTATTATATAGCTTATTTATGGAGGAAGGTTATAGGTTATATATCATCACACTAAAATCAATAGGAGCGGAGTACTAATGAAGAATGTTTCAAAATCGGAGCTTTTTTCTTCTTCAGAGCTTCCGTTGCGTTTTAGCGTTAACCCAGTGACTATTCCACAAAGTCGTGGGCAGAAGCTAGCACATTAATAAATGCTCAAATAATTAAATGATAAATAATATATCTTTAATAAATTTATGAAACCACTGAAATAATGATTATTGTCTTTGCATTGAATGTCAAAATAAATTATGGTTGAGTCTCGACCATTAAGCGACCACTAGTAATATATACTAGTATACGAATATACGAATAAAAACTTTGTACTAGTCATTACCGTCGAATTTCGACCACTAGAGGACTATTAGTTTAAATATAAATTCGAGGAGATAAAATAGTTTAGTACCTTTCCTCTCCTTTTCCTCAAATATTTTTTTTTGTTTAGTAACTTTATATGATTTTTAGTGTCATTTATGAAAACATTTGGAAATAGTTCTTTATGCCATAAAGAGTCGAAGATATTTTTGTTTTTTTTTTTCGAACTGACTACGCTATTGACCAAGCAAGGTCTTAACAGCTTCAACGGACTACTCAGAGTCGAAGAATTTATAAGTCTCTATAAGTCATACTTCACGTCAAAAATCTTTAAGTCAATAATCTGAAATATTTGTACATTATTTAGCAATAAAAACTTCAATATATTGAAACATAGAATTCATGAATTATGGTCGAATTTCGACCACTGGGTGACCGGCAGTTACAATAAACAAGAAATTATCTTATAAGTTCGTACAGCTTTGAAAGTGGTTCCTAAGATAGTAACTTATGTTTTCCCAAAAACACAATCCTGTAGAGTTAGGAAAAAGACGAACTCAACTCTAGTCTATATGACACATAAGTAACCTATTCCGTTGCTAACTTTTGAGTAATCTCGACAATAGATCTTATAGCAACACTATGACACAGTAGGCTTGTATAAACTTCCCTTAGGACAATACCTTATACAGCTTTTACGATTTAGAAAAAGTACAAATAATAATATTTATGTATTAGCTATATAATACGTGAAGCGAAAACTTTGTACCTCTTTTTAAGCGAATTCCGCAAACGGATGAACGTGAAATTTGGCATAGTCAACAGTTCAAGGCATCATTTAGAAATTCGTTTGCATCTAGCAATCACATATTCTAATTAAAACCATGTGTTCATTATTCATGTTTGTACTAAGCTTGTGCTTAGTCTTTGCTTTCGCGGAGTGCTATCACATTAAACAAAATGTGTTTCCAGTATTACTTAATGAAGGCGAGAAATTGGAAACAGAACTTGATCGTTCAGAGGTGGTTGTTCAGGACAGTTCGGGTGTCAAATTTGATGGCAAAGAATCTCGACTACCCGTCGATTTTGTACCCGTACCTCAAAAACAAACGAAACGCATTACATCGAATTTACAAAATCGTTTTGGAATGCTCTCTGGAACATGCCCGATTGGATATGTTCAACGTGGCGCAATGTGTGTTCCTGACGATGACTATTAAACAGTGTGAACTAATTCACACATGAAGAATCTACGCTGATATGTATTTAAGCCTCTGTGATAACTCTGTACTTATTATTTTGTTGTTATTTATTAAAATTATTTGATATATTTATTGGACTTTATTTTATAATTTATTTGTGTTTTGTCGTTACGACAAACCCTATTCTTTTTTATGATTTTATTATTCTGCTATTCGATTTTATTGCGTTCGTACATTTTCGAAAACTGAAACTTATTTCTTAACTAAATATTTTACGGAAAGCTCTTTGCTTTATGACTTATTTCGTAGGAGATATAGAACTCTTTCTATAGGGTCCTTATTTCTTGTTAATTTCTTTTTTATTTGGCCAAAGATCAAAACTATAATCACGTTTTCTAATTCGGAATTCCCTATACTATTCTAACAAACATAGCTTCGATAGTAAACAAGTGCTATGTTTTATTGAGACACTTTTATTTTATCTGTCTATATTAAAATAGAACTACACCAATTACGCATCTATACATTGATGAATCAGTTAGAACTGTATATTTTTTCCAACGAACAACAGAGGACGTTATAACTACGAATTTTAATAAGCCTCAGAACTGACCTAACTTACTCTGATGACGCAACTAAGAAATCGTTGCGTAATTTTTGTTGTTGCGCAATCCAAATAATTGTTTGCTACAATCAAGAAACAGGGTATAAAAACATCGGTCAACAGTTCAAGGCATCATTTAGAAATTCGTTTGCATCTAGCAATCACATATTTTAATTATAACCATGTGTTCATTAGCCATGATTGTGCTAAGCTTGTGCTTAATCCTTGCTTTCGCGGAGTGCTATTACATTAGACAAAATGTGTTTACAGTATTACTTAATGAAGCTGAGAAATTGGAAGCAAAACTTGATCGTTTAGAGGTGGTTGTTCAGGACAGTTCGAGTGTCAAATTTGATGGCAAAGAATCCCAACTACCCGTCGCTTTTGTAGCCGTACCTCAAAAACATACGAAACGCATTACATCGAATTTACAAAATCGTTTTGGAATGCTCTCTGGAACATGCCCGATTGGATATGTTCAACGTGGCGCATTGTGTGTTCCTGACGATGACTATTAAACAGTGTGAACTAATTCACACATGAAGAATCTACGCTGATATGTATTTAAGCCTCTGTGATAACTCTGTACTTATTATTTTGTTGTTATTTATTAAAATTATTTGATATATTTATTGGACTTTATTTTATAATTTATTTGTGTTTTGTCGTTACGACAAACCCTATTCTTTTTTATGATTTTATTATTCTGCTATTCGATTTTATTGCGTTCGTACATTTTCGAAAACTGAAACTTATTTCTTAACTAAATATTTTACGGAAAGCTCTTTGCTTTATGACTTATTTCGTAGGAGATATAGAACTCTTTCTATAGGGTCCTTATTTCTTGTTAATTTCTTTTTTATTTGGCCAAAGATCAAAACTATAATCACGTTTTCTAATTCGGAATTCCCTATACTATTCTAACAAACATAGCTTCGATAGTAAACAAGTGCTATGTTTTATTGAGACACTTTTATTTTATCTGTCTATATTAAAATAGAACTACACCAATTACGCATGTACTCTTACTTTCTTTTTTCAAACTTTGTGATAGCTATCCATTATAAAGTACAATAATTACGAAAAGGATCTTTAGAGATGTTAAATATATATAAATTATTTGTTTACTTAGTATTTAGTAACGGTTTGATATATTGTTATGAAAATATATATTTGCGGGAAGTTAATATCATACTTTAATAATATATAAGAAAGAGCGGAACCGCGCAACTTCGTTTGCGTGAAATTGGTTAAAAAAAAATCTTCATCTTTATGTATATAATTATTCTGTATATGTGTATGTAATAAAACTCCTCCTAAATGACTGAACAGAATTTTATGAAATGTTTTGTGAGTGTTCAGGTGTATTCAATAATAGTTTAGATTTGCAATTGGACCCCGTAGATGGTCCTGCGATTGAATTAGGATTTTATTTTATTATCAAAGCAGGACAACGTCCGTCACACCCGTTAGTGAATTTATAATTATAAATTACTATCAGGCCCGGCCGATATTATCCCGCTCTGATAATAAAAAAGACCGTGATAAATTATATAACTAAACCTTCCTCATGAATCGCTGTATTTACTGAGGAAAATCGCATGAAAATCCGTTCAGTAGTTTTTGAGTTTATCGCGAACAGACAGACAAATACACTTGGCAGAGGTCTTTTTTTTATACTAAGTAATTACGAAGATAAAATTTCTTTTTTTAAGCCTATGTTTAGTACAAAGTCAAACGGCTCATTTGATGATAAATGGTAGATTTTTGACAATCATTTGCTACTCCCCGAAGAGGTACAATGGCTCTCTGCACAAAAATTGTAAAATATATAAATGCTATATAACTAGGCTATGAGATTTAGTAGTATAGAGCGAGCATAAGGTCACTGAACCCGTAGGCTTGCAAAAATTCCTTTAAGGACCACGTCTATATAAGATTATAAATTTAGGCGACCGAACTCTTTTTTAATATCTTATAGATAAAAAAATACCTTTCAATTATTTTTTCATTAACAGCAACATATTTATAGATTTTTACATCTCACCATATATTTCCTACTTTTAGTATAACATGCTATAAGCAATTATTTGCGTGATCTTTTTTTTTCGAACTGACTACGCTATTGACCTAGCAAGGTCAGAACAGCTTCACCAGACTACTATTTGCGTGATCTACGAATGACTAAATGTTTGTAAAGTCCCTCGTGATACGACCTGGTCTCTAATGTGTTTTGAAGTTGATAACCTATATAAAATTGTATACAATATTTATTTTAATTTTGCAATTAGTATTAATACAGACGTATTAAGGATTATTTGTTTGTGGTTTAATTATGACGTCTATATATCTTTTCTGACGTTCTTCTGCTGTACAATTTCGTTACGTTTGTTTATTTTCATAAAATACTCTAAACTTAGTTCGTAGAGACTAGGGAAATTGTTTCGATATTTATTTTTTTCCGATCAAACCATGGGTACGGTTAAAAAATCCATTTTTATCTATAATAATTTAATAAATGAAATATCAAGAATAAATAAATAAAGTAATGTTTTATGTAATCTCAGTTCTTTATCGTATGTATGTATCTATAAATAAATCGGCATTGGCTAAACAGTTAATAACAATTTCTTCCTCTTTTTCTCATCCGATTTTCTTCATTCCTTTTCTTTAGTAGCAACTGACGAGCTTTATTATTATATTAAAAAATGAAAAAAGGTTTTTTATTGTTTTCTATACTCGAAGTTCGACGATCGAACGAGAACTATTATTAATAAATCTGTGGTTGTATCTATAAACTTTGTAGTTAAACAAGAATCGCGAACAGACAGACAAATACACTTGGCAGAGGTCTTTTTTTTATACTAAGTAATTACGAAGATAAAATTTCTTTTTTTAAGCCTATGTTTAGTACAAAGTCAAACGGCTCATTTGATGATAAATGGTAGATTTTTGACAATCATTTGCTACTCCCCGAAGAGGTACAATGGCTCTCTGCACAAAAATTGTAAAATATATAAATGCTATATAACTAGGCTATGAGATTTAGTAGTATAGAGCGAGCATAAGGTCACTGAACCCGTAGGCTTGCAAAAATTCCTTTAAGGACCACGTCTATATAAGATTATAAATTTAGGCGACCGAACTCTTTTTTAATATCTTATAGATAAAAAAATACCTTTCAATTATTTTTTCATTAACAGCAACATATTTATAGATTTTTACATCTCACCATATATTTCCTACTTTTAGTATAACATGCTATAAGCAATTATTTGCGTGATCTTTTTTTTTCGAACTGACTACGCTATTGACCTAGCAAGGTCAGAACAGCTTCACCAGACTACTATTTGCGTGATCTACGAATGACTAAATGTTTGTAAAGTCCCTCGTGATACGACCTGGTCTCTAATGTGTTTTGAAGTTGATAACCTATATAAAATTGTATACAATATTTATTTTAATTTTGCAATTAGTATTAATACAGACGTATTAAGGATTATTTGTTTGTGGTTTAATTATGACGTCTATATATCTTTTCTGACGTTCTTCTGCTGTACAATTTCGTTACGTTTGTTTATTTTCATAAAATACTCTAAACTTAGTTCGTAGAGACTAGGGAAATTGTTTCGATATTTATTTTTTTCCGATCAAACCATGGGTACGGTTAAAAAATCCATTTTTATCTATAATAATTTAATAAATGAAATATCAAGAATAAATAAATAAAGTAATGTTTTATGTAATCTCAGTTCTTTATCGTATGTATGTATCTATAAATAAATCGGCATTGGCTAAACAGTTAATAACAATTTCTTCCTCTTTTTCTCATCCGATTTTCTTCATTCCTTTTCTTTAGTAGCAACTGACGAGCTTTATTATGAAATTTGAGGTAGTCCGGTGAAGCTGTAAAGACTTTGCCGGGTCAATAGCATAGTCAGTTAGAGGGAAAAAATGGAAATGTGACTCAGAATCATCTTTATAACGGTCACAAACAATTGTCAACGTCGATGAAAAAAAAATCTTCATATTTATGTATATAATTATTCTGTACGTGTGTATGTAATAAAACTCCTCCTAAATGACTGAACAGAATTTTATGAAATGTTTTGTGAGTGTTCAGGTGTATTCAATAATAGTTTAGATTTGCAATTGGACCCCGTAGATGGTCCTGCGATTGAATTAGGATTTTATTTTATTATCAAAGCAGGACAACGTCCGTCACACCCGTTAGTGAATTTATAGTTATAAATTACTATCGGGCCCGGCCGATATTATCCCGCTCTGAAAATAAAAAAGACCGTGATAAATGATATACCTAAACCTTCCTCATCAATCGCTGTATTTACTGAGGAAAATCGCATGAAAATCCGTTCAGTAGTTTTTGAGTTTATCCCGAACAGACAGCCAGAGGTCTTTTTTTCATACTATGTAATTATGAAGATAAAATTTCTTTTTTTAAGCCTATGGTTAGTAAAAAGTCAAACGGCTCATTTGATGATAAATGGTAGATTTTGGGCAATCATTTGCTGCTTCCCTAAGAGGTACAAGCGCTTTCTGTACAAAAATTCTAAAATATATAAATGCTATATAACTAGGCTATGAGATTTAGTAGTACGGAGCGAACATAAGATCACTGAACCCGTAGGCTTGCAAAAATTCCTTTAAGGACCATATAAGATTATAATTTTAGGTATTATAGATAAAAATTACCTTTCAATTATTTTTTCATTAATAGCAACATATTTATAGATTTTTACATCTCACCGTATATTACCTACTTTTACTCGAACTGACTACGCTATTGATCTAGCAAGGTCTTAACAGCTTCACCGGACTACTATTTGCGTGATCTACGAATGACTAAATGTTTGTGAAGTCCCTCGTGATACGACCTGGTCTCTAGTGTGTTTTGAAGTTGATAACCAATATAAAATTGTATACAATATTTATTTTAATTTTGCAATTAGTATAAATACAGACGCATTAAGAATTATTTGTTTGTGGTTTAATTATGACGTCTATATATCTTTTCTGACGTTCTTCTGCTGTACAATTTCGTTACGTTTGTTTATTTTCATAAGATACTCCAAACTTAGTTCTTAGAGACTAGGGAAATTCTTTCGATAATTATTTTTTTTCCGTTCAAACCATGGGTACGGTTGAAAAATCCATTTTTATCTATAATAATTTAATAAATGAAATATCAAGAATAAATAAATAAAGTAATGTTTTATGTAATCTCAGTTCTTTATCGTATGTATGTATCTATAAATAAATCGGCATTGGCTAAACAGTTAATAACAATTTATTCCTCTTTTTCTCATCCGATTTTCTTCATTCCTTTTCTTTAGTAGCAACTGACGAGCTTTATTATTATTTTAAAAAATGAAAAAGTTTTTTTAGTGTTTTCTATACTCGAAGTGACCGAACGAGAACTATCTATACTAAAATTATAAAGAGTTAAAGTTTGTGACGTTGTGAGTTTGTGACGTTGTGGCGTTGTAAGGGGTAATCTCAGGAACTACTGGTCCGATTTCAATAATTCTTTCAGTGTGATATAGCTCATTCACTAATATTATAAAGAGGTAAAGTTTGTGACGTTGTAGGGGGTAATCTCAGGAACTACTAAACCGATTCTTTTACCAATAGAAAGCCACGTTATTTGTGAGTGTCATAGGCTATATATCATCACGCTAAGGGTAATAGGAGCGGAGCTAAAATGAAAAATGTTTTAAAATCGGGGCTTTTTTTCCTTTTGATAGCTTCCGCTGCGCCTTAACCCAAAATAACTATTCCACGCGTGCGAAGTCGCGGGCAGAAGCTATTAACTAATTATAATATCATAAAGAGGTAAAGTTTCTGAGGTTGTAGGAGGTACTATCTGGGGAGTTGGAGAAAAATGGTCGAACGAAAACATTTCTTACAAACGCTGCCTTAATTATGATATATATATGATTGAGTTCTAGAGAAAAGTTGTAGCTTAATAATACCTATTACCGCCCAACGAAGTGGGCACGGGTCGGCTAGTTATTAATAAATCTGTGGTTGTATCTATAAACTTTGTAGTTAAACAAGAAGTGTGAAGCGACCACAATAGATCTTATAGCAACACTATGACACAGTAGGCTTGTAAAAACTTCCCTTAGGACAATACCTTATACAACTTTTATGATTTAGAAAAAGTACAGATAATAATATTTACGTGTTACTTATATAATATGTGAAGCGAAAACTTTGTACCTCTTTTTAAGCAAACTCCGCGAACGGATGAACTTGAAATTTGGCATAGTCAAAGTTTATATGAAGGAGAAGTGTATAAAGCTATTTTTTTGTATATAAAATGTATTGTATACATTAAATTAATTGAAATAAACATTACACAGGCTATTGCTTAAATGACACACAGCATATACAAACATGTAAATGAAAAAAACGTTTCGTCAGGTTTCATTTTCTTGATTTTTTTCGTTTCCCTGACTCTAATTACAATAATGCTTAAACTTTCTCTTACCCGCTATTTAATTCCTTATCTATTTATTCTTTTACTCGCACCGTGCTATAATATTGTCTTCCCATTCATTCTTACGTTTCAATTACCTTTTCTCATCCTACATTCTATATTTTTAACATGATTTACGTTCAATACCTATTAAATGTACTGGAAATACATTAAATTTATTAAAATAAACATTATAAAGACTATTGCTTGAATGACACACAGCATATACATATATGTAAATGAAAAAAACGTTTCAAGTTTAATTTTATTAATTTTTCCCGTCTCCCTTACTCTAATTCCAATAATACTTAAACTTTCTCTTACTTTCTCTTTACTCTCACCGTGCTATAATATTGTGTCTATATAGTGTATAGTTAATTTCAAAGGGCATCTAAGGTATGGAACGTAAGTCATGTTAAAGACATTGAATGTAGGATGAAAAAAGGTAATTGGTACGTAAGAGTAAAATGAAGGATGGCGAAACGTCTTATTAGTTTACATGTGTGTATATGTTGTTTGTCAGTCAAGTAGTAGTGTTAGTCTATACTTTATATTATAAAGAGGTAAAGTTTGTGAGTTTGTGACGTTGTAGGGGGTAATCTCAGAAACTACTGGTCCGATTAGAAAAATCTTTCAGTATTATATAGCTCATTTATGGAGGAAGGTTATAGGTTATATATCCTTTGGGGTGTAAGGGGTGCCAAATAACATCTAAGAATTGAGACATCCAAGCCAACCTCACCTGCACGTGATGCACCCTACTGAATAACGAACGAGGCAATGGCGATAGCGGGGTGGTAGGGTTTTACAGCCTGACTGGGTCGCAACCACCATGTATATGGCGAAAAAGCCCGTCATAGTGATTCGCTTTTGCGGGTCGCGTTTCGGGATCAGCCTGTGCATATCCAGCTTTTCGCAGGCCGGCATGACAGCGGCGACCGGCGATGGACAGTATGTACTCGTTGGTCGCCATTGTTTTTGGATTGTACTATGCTTACCATCAGGCATAGTGCAGTCACTTTGCCGTGCTACTAAAAAAAAAAAAAAAATCACACTAAAACGAATAGGAGCGGAGCACTAATGAAGAATGTTTCAAAATCGGGGTTTTTTCCTCTTCAGAGCTTCCGTTGCGTGTTAGCGTTAACCCAAAGTGACTATTCCACAATGTCGCGGGCAGAAGCTAGTACATTAATAAATGCTCAAATAATTAAATGATAAATAATATATCTTTAATAAATTTATGAAACCACTGAAATAATGATTATTGTCTTTGGATTGAATGTCAAAATAAATTATGGTTGAGTCTCGACCATTAAGCGACCACTAGTAATATATACTAGTATACGAATATACGAATAAAAACTTTGTACTAGTCATTACCGTCGAATTTCGACCACTAGAGGACTATTAGTTTAAATATAAATTCGAGGAGATAAAATAGTTTAGTACCTTTCCTCTCCTTTTCCTCAAATATTTTTTTTTGTTTAGTAACTTTATATGATTTTTAGTGTCATTTATGAAAACATTTGGAAATAGTTCTTTATGCCATAAAGAGTCGAAGATATTTTTGTTTTTTTTTTTCGAACTGACTACGCTATTGACCAAGCAAGGTCTTAACAGCTTCAACGGACTACTCAGAGTCGAAGAATTTATAAGTCTCTATAAGTCATACTTCACGTCAAAAATCTTTAAGTCAATAATCTGAAATATTTGTACATTATTTAGCAATAAAAACTTCAATATATTGAAACATAGAATTCATGAATTATGGTCGAATTTCGACCACTGGGTGACCGGCAGTTACAATAAACAAGAAATTATCTTATAAGTTCGTACAGCTTTGAAAGTGGTTCCTAAGATAGTAACTTATGTTTTCCCAAAAACACAATCCTGTAGAGTTAGGAAAAAGACGAACTCAACTCTAGTCTATATCACACATAAGTAACCTATTCCGTTGCCAACTTTTGAGTAATCTCACTATACATTGATGAATCAGTTAGAGCTTTATATTTTTTCTAACGTACAACAGATGACGTTATAACTATGAATTTAAAAAAAACCTCAGGACTGACCTAACTCACTCTGATGACACAACTAAGAAATCGTTGCGTAATTTTTGTTGTTGCGCAATCCAAATAGTTGTTTGCTACAATCAAGAAACAGGGTATAAAAACATCGGTCAACAGTTCAAGGCATCATTTAGAAATTCGTTTGCATCTAGCAATCACATATTTTAATTAAAGCCATGTGTTCATTAATCATGTTTGTACTAAGCTTGTGCTTAGTCCTTGCTTTCGCGGAGTGCTATCACATTAGACAAAATGTGTTTCCAGTATTACTTAATGAAGCTGAGAAATTGGAAGCAAAACTTGATCGTTTAGAGGTGGTTGTTCAGGACAGTTCGAGTGTCAAATTTGATGGCAAAGAATCTCAACTACCCGTCGATTTTGAAGCCGTAGTACCTCAAAAACAAACGAAACGCATTACATCGAATTTACAAAATCGTTTTGGAATGCTCTCTGGAACATGCCCGATTGGATATGTTCTACGTGGCGCATTGTGTGTTCCTGACGATGACTATTAAGCAGTGTGAACTAATTCACACATGAAGAATATGTTTAAACCTTGTTATTTTTGTTTTTATTTATTAAATCTGTTTAATTTATTTACTGTTTCTTATTTTATAGCTTTTTTTAACGAGTTTAAACTTGAAGCCGAAAATCTGTTTAAAATAATATACAATACTTACTTTTACTGTTAAGATGTGCTATTCGTCGATTTGAGGATTGTTTATTTACCTTTTAATAATTGTGATTTTTTTCTAACTTTATCCGGCTAAGCAATTTTGTTATGTTCATGTATTATTGTACAAAATTTGAAATTTGCCTTGTAACAATATACTATAAAAAAAATGCTGTATATTTTAATTCGCAGAGGTCACAGTAAGAGATGGTAATTATTACTGGTCAACTATCTTTTGTTATCGATATATATTTTTTTAAATTACGTAATTACCGATCAAACAATAAGTATCAATTTAGTTTTACACAAAATATTTTCATAAATGTTTGATTTTAATTTTTTCTTACAAATTATGTGATGTGTACCTGTTTTAAAGGACAATGATTACGAATACAATTTTGTATGTCGCTTTATGTATCAAATTCAAAAACTATAATTTAAATAACAGCATTAGTACGCAAAAGCTTATGTCATTTCTCAATGGGGAGGCACAGGCGATGCTAATCTCAGATGGCGCTAGCATAATTGGTTCCTGTCAACGAGTTGTGAACGTCAAACATTTTTATCGTACTTACCCTTCGGCTTCCGAATTTAGACAAATAGTTAAAAATTGCGGAAGCTAAAATAAAAAAAACTTACAACTTTTTCGCCTTCGGCAGTGATACTTATGTACTTATACGCTGTAGATATATATTCTTCAATCTTTCTCTATGATCTCAATAATACATTTATCTACATGAAAATTTGATAAGTTATATAGTTTTGTTTAAAAATTGTTAATGTTTTTTATAGATTATTATAGTTCATTTACAAATTTGTAATTTTTATTTTATAATTGATTAGTATACCTATTATATACATATGACGAATGTAACTTCAACTTATTATATTCTTTTTAGTCCAATTATACGTTATAAAGTATAAATTTGTTTTTAAAAATTACTTTTTATTTTTAATTTTACTCCTATATGCTAGTGGTATATAATTGTGGTCTAGGTCATATTTTAGTACTTTATAGGACTTTCATAGACATTTTTTTTTATGTCAAAAGGAGGGAAACGAACATGTGGGTCACTTGTTGTTAAGTGATCACCACCGTCCATAGACACTAGCAAAGCCAGAGGAGTTGCAAGTGCGTTGCCTGCCTGTGTATGGGGGAGGGGTAAGGAAAGAAGAAAGGGGAAGGGAAAGGGGGAAAGGAGGTGGGCCTCCGGCGCTCTCACTGACCGAACGAAACGCAACAATGCAAGCACTGTTACTTCACGTCGGTGTTCTGTGAGAGGGTGGTACTACCCCGGGCGAGCCGACCCATTCATGCTGAAACTGGTAATAACTACAACGTGGCTCTACAACCTTCAAAAGAAGACATATAGGACTTTCAGTTTGCACTGTTTTACTTATAAGATCCACCCGTCATTATTTAACACGAGCTTGACAATACACCAGAACCAACGACTATGCGCCACCTAGCGGGATAAATAAGCAGTGTATAACCTCCCCATTGTCAAGGTACAAAACTGTCGGAAATATTTTAAAACGTAAAAAATCATCGTAGAAGTTTTATTAAAATGTTATACACTGGAATTTTCATTGCGTCATTCTGCAATTGATGAGTCGATAAGTATATGTAAGTACGCATTGATATTAATATTTTTAAAAATTATAAAGAAAGCCTTTTATATTAAATCGATTTTCATGCTTTTTGGTATACGAGAAATATTCCGAAATCGATTGTGTTTACTATTATTTTAATAAATAATGTATAATTAGGTAAAAAGAATTATTGAATAAAACGCGTGCAATGCCGAGGGTAGTACTGAGTGTAATATTTATATTAACATATTATATTTGATTAGAAGCATACTCGATTTTCATTTATTTTGTCACTCGTATAACCATCGAGATTATGAAACATAAATATATATAGATTTATGAATAACGCGACGGGACGTGTTAAGTTGCAACCAAACATAACTATCGTAGTTCATTTATTCATTTTATACGTGCTTTCTTGACATATTTTATTGATATATCTTCGAAGATTCATTTTTACCACTACAATTTAGAAAATGTATCATGTTGTATGCATATATAGGAGACGTAACTAAATGTTATTATTCCTGGTGGATTTGTGTTACGAAGTCATAGTTCATCCTTATTACCTCACTTATACTATCTCCTATATCTATACATACTCGTATAATAAAAATATAAATCTATCGGCCCTTATTTTTTAGACTTTAGTAAAAAAAATTGAGGCAGGTGTCTAGGAATAAATAATAAAATACAATTAAATCATTTTTAGAAATGCCTGTGTGTCTGTTTGTTTGAAAACGAATTACTGCTAAAGTATTGCGTTCAAGATAAAACTTTTTCAAACCAAGCATATCTTTGTTTCGACTTTGTTTAATTAAATCGGTTTACTATATAAATATATCGGTAAAAAAGGAATGTGAATTTATTTGTTTATTATTCATACGCCACCGCTTACACGCCTATCTATTCATCCGAATTTCGGGAAATTTTGCATACGTATTGTCAGGTATACAGACAAGGATATATGGTACAATTAATGTAGAAAAAAGTACTGTTTCCGACGAATAGATAATAGGTCTTTACCTATGAAATTGCCGTTCTGCAGTACTGGCCATTTCAAATCAAAATAATTTTTGTTTAGCTAATAATTCTAATTACAAATTAATTTTATTTTAAAAACATGGGATTCTTATTCCTAATGTAGTAATTTGTTTATTGGTTTGGTCGCTTCCGTTCTGGGAATATCGACCTGAAAAATGAACCTCTCGAAGACTTTGGTCGACAATGACGAATTAAAGGCGATTGTGGAAGCTGATGATACACAATCTACGGCTGAATTAGCAGCAGCTTTCGACGTTAGCGTCAAAACAATATTGGCCCATTTGCGTCAAATTGGCAAGGTAAAAAAGCTTGACAAAGGGGTGCCCACGAACTCAATGATCTCCAGCGCGAAGTATGCGTCTAGACGTGCCTTGCACTGCTCAACAGACACACAAATGAAGGAATTTTGAACCGCATTGTTACCTGCGATGAAAAATGGGTTCTGTTTGATAACCGCATGCGCTCAGCAAGTTGGTTGGATCCTGGTTCAGCACCTAAACAATCCCCTAAACGAAAACTTACCCATAGAAAAGTGATGGTCACTGTTTGGTGGTCTAACGCCGGTGTGATTCATCACAGCTTCTTACCAAACGGGGTGAGTATTACTGCAAATATGTACTGTGAAGAACTGAACACAATGATGGAGAAGCTGGCACATCTCCAACCAGCATTGGTCAATCGCTCGACTCCGCTGCTCCTGCACGACAACGCGCGACCTAATACTGCACAGCAGACGGTCTCCAAGTTGCAAGAACTGGGGTTGGAAGTTCTCCGTCATCCGCCCTACTCACCAGACCTTGCGCCTACAGACTACTACTTTTTCCAGAATTTGGATAACTCCTTGGCGGGAAAAAAATTCAATACCCGAGAGGCAGTACAAAATGCCTTTGAAGAGTTTGTTGCCTCCCGTCCAGCTGATTTCTTTAATGAGGGCATCAATAAACTGCCACTGCGTTGGCAAAGATTCATTGATTGCATGGGTGATTACTTCGATTAATACAAATAAAAAATACATGAAAAAATTTTTTTTTCATACAAAACGGCCATTTCATATGTAAAGACCTAATATGTTGCTAAGCGCAAAACTCGAAGACGGCTGTTTCAATTCGAGTAATTTTTGATTTGATTTATTCCTTGAACTCTGACGAAGGTGTTAATGGAGAGAAAAACCTTAAAATCAGTTTTCTTTTCTGTAATTATAAACGCAGCTTCAAATCGCTATTAGCAACTTAAGGCATCCGTAATTACGATGCTTTCTTTAAATTTTTGAGTTGACCCATATAATTTTACCATTTTACTGCAGCTTGCTTTAAATATTTCGCTTTCTCAATTTGTATTCTGGAAAAGAGTGCAATCTCTATAGGGCAGCATAGCAAATGTTCCATATGTTGGTATGTATCTAGTAAAAAGGTAGGCAAAAAAAAGGCGATACGAAGTTCGCG
This sequence comes from Antheraea pernyi, assembly GCA_015888305.1. Classification (NCBI taxonomy): domain Eukaryota; kingdom Metazoa; phylum Arthropoda; class Insecta; order Lepidoptera; family Saturniidae; genus Antheraea; species Antheraea pernyi. The sequence goes on along the minus strand of MU158763.1, from coordinate 29,071 downwards.
GGGGCAACTACTACCTAATAAGATAAAAAGTATGACAATGAATATGTAACTACATGTTTTGGTTCGAGACTATATGTTATCGGTAAGTGCACATGACGTGAGTGTACGTGAGTCAGTACTCACTCAGTGTATGATATGACGTATCCAAGTTATTATTATTATATACAATGTATGTATTATAAACGTTGGTTAACTCGTTCACTGTCCATTTTGTTATTATTTGTTCATACAGTATAACAAATAATACAGTTTTAATTAATTCGTTATATGTGAAATAAATTTGATCCACAATGATTCCTTTGAAGTATCGGCAGTGTGCTGTGATTATGGGGTTAGTGCTTGTGTTTTTAGTGATTTATTTAACGAGAAGGAAAAGTGATTCGCCAAGTAACAGTTCAATGGTTATTTACAATGATCTACTGAAGAAACTGAAAACGTATAGACATGATGCCGTGAAAAATTCACCGGAACTAAAGGAACTTAAGAAATTGGCGCCGTTCAAAGTAGAGAGCCGCGATGGGATTTACTCAGGACTGTGTCCGATCGGACACGTTAGAATTGGTGAATATTGTTTCCCAGACTACGATCAAGAAGAAGTAACTGTTAAGTGATTGCGTATATGTAATAAGTGTACATATTAAATTAAAATGTAGCTAACAATTATCATTGTTTATAATTTATCACTTCAAAACGGATATAAAGTTTGATGCTGAATATGTAAATAAATATACACATCATTATATCCGTTTGATATGTTTCATTGTATTATATCGTAGAGTTAAATTAATATTGTTAATTAATCTATACATATATTAAGAAAATAAATCTAACGTGTCTGTACTTTTAGATTTTCGTTAAAAAAATTGTTGCAGATGTTTAGGAATAAGTAATAATGTATATATCAATTATTTTTAGAAATGTTTGTCTGTTTGTATGAACACGCATCACTGCTAAAGTATTGGGTTCACAATAAAACCTCACGTAAGAAAATCATAAAGCATATCCTCGGGAGAAAAATGGTGTTTGTTTCATTAAAATCGGTCCACTCTAACATAAGTTAAAGTAATTTTAATTACGACGTGGCGTAAGTACGAGAGAAAAGTAGATAGATAGGACTTAATACGTTCAAATGACTTTATCAATCACTGTTTTTTACATAAGATTCCACGCGGGCGAAGTCGCGGGTATAGCTAGTTACGAATAAAAGAAAACATTTTGTGAATACTTATTTAGTATATACTAGCGGGCCCGGCAGACGTTGTCCCGCCTTTATTATGAAAAAATCCTTGAATAATTATACTAAAACGTTCCTCATCAATCACTCTATCCACCGGTGACAACCGCATGAAAATCCGTTCGGTAGTTTTTGAGTTTATCGCGAACAGACAGACAGACAGACGCGGTAGGGGACTTTGTTTTATACTATGTAATGATTATAAGCAAGTTGGTAACGATCGGTGTAATTATTTTATATATATTTATATTAATAAATATTTAGTTTTGTCTGTATATTTTTTTCGATTCTTTGCGATATACTTCTATTATATAAGACACTTTAGAAATGTTACAAAGCGTTTACTTATGTGTACTTCTGTCTGTTTGTATGTCTGGACTTAACTAAAAATCCAAAATATGACATTTACATTTGTTCTCATAATTCAAAATTTACATATATGTAATGCATAGTATAAAACAAAGTCCCCTGCCGCGTCTGTCTGTCTGTCTGTTCGCGATATACTCAACTACTACAACTACTGAACGGATTTCACCAGTGGGTAGAGTGATCATGAGGAACGTTTTGGTGTATAACTTATCAAAGATTTTTTAATAATCAGGGCGGAACTACGTCTGCTGTGCCCGCTAGTAAAATATAAATGTCAATTAAAAGGTTATAAATTATGAATCACTAGCGGGCCCACGCGAACTTTGTCCAGCCCTGACAAATGAAACTCCTAAAATTCCCTATAAATCACGTGATCTAGTGGTGAAAACTGCATGAAATTCCATTCAGTAGTTTTTGAGTTTATCGCGAACAGAAATACAGACAGACGGACAGATTTTATAATATGTAATGATGTAAAATCAAAAGTTTATTTAAAATTTTCTAACCAATTTTAATAAAATATTGTACATATATGGACAGTATTACTATTTATATTCATTATTAAATGCCTGTGTTATATGATTTGTAATCAATATTTTTACAATTGATTAAGTTAAATTAAGATTAAGTTAAATATAAATTTTTAAGTTTTTTATTTTTTATAATTTATCTATAATAATAAAATTTTAATTTTAATTAGACTTGTAAATAATTACTTCATAAAACGCGGAAAGAGCTATGGAAGTCACTAATATAATAGCAGCGGACCCCCGATAATCAGATAAACCTTTTGCAAGACAGTGTCGAGCTATCGAATTTTTCGGATTATAGAGTACTACCTAAGATAGTCCGGATTTTTTTTTTACAAAAGAAAGAAAGAAAAAACATTTATTTGCAACACACATAAGTAAAAATGAAAACGCGTACAATTAAAAAAAAAAAAGAAAAAAACATACATATAAACAATAAAAAATACAAATTGATGGTTAAGTGTGTGTGTGTGTGTGGCAAATGGGCCACGAGTCAGCGTGTGTGCTGCTGGAGGTTAGTCCTTCAGCGCTGATTTTCACTCGGGATCCAGAGTGTTATGTGTGCACCGAGAGATGGTGTGCAAATTAAATGTTATGTAGTGTTTCGTGAAGTGAATGAAAAAAAAAAGAATACCTTTATATACCTTATACCTCATAAATTACAGATCCAATGATTAAATTCTATTATGTATGTAGTAAAATAAACAACATAATAGACAACTTGCGTTTTATTATAAAATTAACTTGTGTCCAAAAAAAAATTGTGTGCAAATAAATGTAAATGTGTACTAAAATAATTAAAAACTATGAATAAAAAATCATAATATGAATCAATCAAGTTGTAACCTGCTCAATCATGCGTTATCTATATTAGAGAAATTGTCAAAAAAATATTCAATATCTAATAATAGACATGGATTACAGAGGGTGCCGGATTAGACAGGGCCCGGATTACCGGGGGTCCACTGTATACAATTAATATCAATAATGTTCGTATATTATATATTGTAGGTGTTAGAGCCACGCTGAAGTTATTACTGGTTTCAGCATGAATGAGTCGACTCGCTCGGGGTACTACCACCCTCTCATAGAAAACCGACGTGAAGTAACAGTGCTTGCATTGTTGCGTTTTGTTCGGGCAGTGAGAGCGCCGAAAGCCCACCTCTCTTCTCCCCTCTTAACCCTCTCCAGGCTGGCAACGCACTTGCGGCTCCCCTGTTGTTGCTAGTGTCTATGGACGGCGGTGATCACTTAACATCACGTGACCCGTCTGTTCGTTTGCCTCCTAAGATATAAAAGAAAACCATTTGCTACCTAACCGTATTTTATTATGATTTGTTGTTCATTCAGATGTCTCAAACAATTCTTTATCGCCACTATACATGTAAAATTAGTTGTAAAAACAAAATAAGCATTGCATAACTTATAACCTTATGATGCTTTTTTAATTTATGCACATGGATTAGTGACCGTGAACATCTCAAGGTATGAATATTATTGACGACGCGATCTGACTCAACAACACATACTCATAATACGATGCAATGCAAGAATTATTTCGCAATACAATATTGCATAATTTGAAATCTTTTGCGGTAAATCTGGAAAAAGGTATAAAACCTCCGTTCGAGACTGTTCATTGTTACTCTGTAGTTATATCTTTGTGCTTATAGCATATAACAAGCGTGCAATTAAATTTTGATTTAAAATGGCTTCAACGAAAATCATTGTACTTTGCTTAGGGTTCTATTTTGTGGAGAGTAATTTTATTACACGGAAGGAGATCCTATCAGCTTTTGATGAATCGACGCTAGAAGATGCAGCGAAACCAACGCTAAAGAAAACCAATCTAGATACAATTATCAAAGTTAATAATGGTCAAGAGTTATTGAAGAAATTGACAGTAGTCAATACGGACACTGCTTCAGTCGAAGGGCATAAAAAATCAACGAAATTGAAGACATTTGGTATCCAGAGTCGTTTTGGTATTCTCTCAGGAACGTGTCCGGAAGGGTACATCAAACGTGGCGAATTTTGTTTCCCCGAAGACGATTATTAATTAGTTTAAGATTAAATAATTCGGTTCAATGAACATAAGTCAAATGTAGTGTATACTATTTATTCTCTTATTAATTAAATTAATTACGATATCGTATATTGTTTTTGTTTTACTGCAAACGCGTTTATGTATCTTATAATTACTTATCTTAGACAATTCTGAGAAGACTGAGTTAATAAGTTATCTATTTCCATTTGTTTTTGTATGATATAAGAAAGATTTATTTTAGAAATATGATTGACTAGGCTCTGCCCGTGACTTCGTCCGACGGAATAGTTACCGTAGGCTGACGCGAACACGCAGCGGAAGCTGTCAGTAGGAAAAAAAATCCCGATTTTAAAAGATTCTTCATTAGTACTCCGCTCCTATTGGTCTTAGCGTGATGACATATAACCTATAACCTTCCTCGATAAATTAGCTATATAATACTGAAAGATTTTTTTTTAATCGGACCAGTAGTTCCTGGGATTACCCCCTACAACTTTTTTTTTTTTTTTTATGTCATAGGTGGCAAACGAACGTGTGGGTCACCTGCTGTTAAGTGATCACCACCATCCATGGACACTAACAACCCCAGAGGAATCGCAAGTGCGTTGCCATCTTTCGGAGGGAAAGGTTAGGGGAGGGAAAGGGAGAGGAGAGAGGAGAGGGGAGGGGAGATGGGTCTCCGGCGCTCTCACTGACCGAGCGAAACGCAACAATGCAAGCACTTTTACTTCACGTCGGTTTTCTATGAGAAGGTGGTACTACCCCGGGCGAGCCGACCCATTCATGCTAAAATCAATAATAGTTTCAGCGTGGCTTTACCACCATGTAAAACAACGTCACAAATTCACAAACTTTACCTCTTTATAATATTAGTATACATTATGTAACTATTTTGTAGAAGCACAAGGTCGAGACTATGGTTTTCTCAATCTCCATTGGAGCTGAGATGACAAAATATTTATAATATTCTGAGATATAATTTTATATCGCACTATTGAACTAATGCTTCTGTGAGTTAACTATACAACCAGTTGGAAAGCTTTGCATTTCCTCAAATGTAAATGTTTGCCGGTTTCTCGGAATAAGTAATAGAATACATTTTAATCATTTTTAGAAATGTCCGTCTGTCTGTTTGTACAAACACGCATCATTGCTAAAGTACTGGGTTAACAATAAAACTCATCATAAAGCATATCCTCGGGAGTAACTTAGTCTTTGTTTCATTAAAATCGGTCCATTCTATCAAAAGTTATTGAAATTTATATGACGGCCCGAGGTAAGTACGAGTGAAAAGTAGTAATCTACGAGTATACTAATATTATAAAGCTTATTTGTTTATTTGTTTTAGTCCGATTTGAAAAACCTCTCAGTGTTATATAGCTTATTTATTAAGAAAGGCTATAGGGTATATACCATCACGCTAAGACCAATAGGAGCGGAGCACCAATGAGGAATGTTTCAAAATCGGGGTTTTCTTTTCTTTTTGAGAGCTTCCGCTGCTTGCAGCGTTAGCCCAAAGTAGCTATTACCCGCGGACGAAGTCGCAGGCTAGTAGTAAATATAATCCTTGTTCAATATACCAATATTCGTGGTGACCCGTTAAAATATTTTAGAGTTTATCAATCTCATGCATATATGTAAATATACTAACTACTAACATCAATTTATGTATGTATAAATGATACATAATCTGCGTGGGATGACAATGCCATGTTTATAAGAGTGTACAGTCACGGGCAACAGTGAAACGTTCTTCTGCTAACGCCTCTCTTTATACTTTTATCTCGTTAAATCGAAAATGTGCAAGAATGTACTTTTGTAGATACTACGAAAAAAATGGTTTTTTTTTTCTTTATTTATAATTGGAGTTTGCTCACAAACTGACCATGTCACTCCAGTAAGTAACAATGAAGAAAAAAAAAATTTGTATACAAACAGTAAATAATCTACTGGTTTTTCAATCCACACATAACCAGCCTGTAAAGCATACTTGCTTCGTCGGATGTAAATAAAAAAAAGGTTACATTGAATTATCCTACATAATAGAATTCAATTTTAAACTTAATGAACTAACCTTGATAGCTATCAATAACTTATTGATGCACTAGACAGGGTCGGTGGTTTCACTCGCGTATAATTTTTAAAATGTTGTAACAGTGAAGGTGAAATAGCTTTCGTATGAAACACGACTGTTCTGTATGCAACCAATTACTTGTTGCATACGATGCTGCGATGATATATTCATTCATAGTTCGGCCTATCTCGTTCTGAGAAATGCTTGTTTCTCTTCGCAGGGTTTGTCATCCCGCGCAACGCTACAACAGTCGCATAGAGTACTATCCTTAAAAAGGAACAGTCCGTACGTCGTCTTCGCCTTCACATCCGCTCCTAAGTGTTACTGCGTTATGATATATAGCGTATAAACTTCTTCAACAAACAAGTTATAAAATGTAATAGTATTTATAAAATATGATCGTTAGTTCTAGAGAATAATGCGTTGTCAAACAAACAAAAATACAAATAATTACTTGAACTTCATAATATTACTGCAAGGTTATTTTTTCGTTGTGAATTTTGATTTTATAAAATTACTTCCTCGTCACGTTAGGTACACAGAGTAATTCAGGAACAACGACTGAAAAAAAAGACAAGAGCGATTGTACACAACGCTCCACCGAGGACGTAGTGACTAATATCATACCGTAAATTATATTTTCAACACACTTGCTCATAAAGTGTCTCAAATATTACCGCAATTAGGCACATAATGACACCTGTAATCAAACTATGACTTTTTCATTGCTATTATTCACAAGTGAGTTATAGAGTTTTTTTTTTATTTTATTGGTCGAGTTGCTTTGTTCTTAAAAAAGTTTCGATACAAAAAAGATAATGATCAATAGAACAAATAAATTAATGTACCTATTGCTTGCTTATTTCATATAACTTCGTATTTAAATAGATAATTTCAACTTGTACGTGTTTAATAAATAAAACTTTCACTCAAATATAACTTTTGTTTTCTCTGTAGTAAAGAAAACTTTATATTCCCCATTTTATATGTGGCTAAAAAGCTATCTGCGGAAAGCAAAAAAAAAAAGAAACCTCGTTCCTTTAGTCTATGGCCGATCGCCATTGTTAGATGCGCGCGCAAACTGATTAATTTTTCCCGCCATAGCGAAAACAAATTTACAACTCGTTTTCACTGTTGAAATTATAGTTATTTATAATGCCTACAAGTACTAGTTATGAAGAAAATGATTTATGTTGTACACCGCCCGATATAAGATGTGAAGCCCTTAACGTTATGGAAAATTTACTACATTAAAACTCCAAGGAAAAATATCTATTAGCGTACCAAAATTTCATACAATGGTAAAATAACAAGAATACGCAGTCTTTTTCAGAAAATGTGTTCATGGCGTACTTTAAAGAATTATTTTCTAAGTACAAACCTAGCTCTCTGTGGTGTATATACTCAATGTTAAAAAGTACAGTCCGAACAAAGAATGGAGTGGACTTAACATATTCTAGTTTGTCAGCTTATTTAAAGAGATTATCCGATGGATTTAGAAACAAGAAATCAAAGGTTTTATCGTCTGACGACGTTGAAAAATTTATAAAAGATGCTCCAGATAACCAATATCTGGCTACTAAGGTTAGTTAAATTAATTTTAAATATCTACGCGACTTTAGCCTGTGTTGTGTGTTGAACTTAATTATTGTTTCTTTTTTTCAGGTTGCTTTAATATTTGGTGTAACTGGTGCATGTAGGATACAAGAATTAACAAATATAACTGTAAAAGACATAGAGCACCATGGCCAGATGCTTTTAGTGAAGATACCTATCACGAAAAATAAAATACCGAAGCCATTCATTATACTCGGTTCATTCTATGAAATTGTTAAGAAGTATGAAAGTTTGCGTTCACCAAAATCAAAAAGTGACCGTTTCTTTCTAAATTACTAGAATGGTAAATGTACCTGTCAGCCAATAGGTAATTTGGTTCTATGCCTAAAGAAATCGGTAAGTTTTTAGGTTTAGCAGATGTTGAGAGCAATACTGGACATAGTTTCAGAAGAACTTCAGCGACATTGCTGGCTAATTCAGGAGCTGATATAATGACTTAGAAGATTCCATACAAAACAAGAAGGAAATTTGTGCAAAAATCACAAAAAGAATTAGACTTGATTCTGAGGCACATCCTACTGGCGAAACGCCAAGTACATCCAATAATTGGATTTCACCTACCTACACGAATAATGAACCATCTCAAATAACAATAGAACATGAAAGTATTTCAATAAATAATCTATCTGATAAAACCGCCATGCCATCAAAATAAGTTAATTATAATTTTACTAACTGCACATTTACTAATTGTTTCTGTAAATAAACTTTTTATGTAAATAATAATAATAAAATGATTTTTTATTATTATTTTCTTCACAAGTGTGTTGAAAAACGTCGTATGATACACGTGTGTCAATGGCGCCTCAGCGGTAATCAGCAACATTACACGCTTGTACCATAATGTACTAATGTATATCTTCTAATGAAATCATTGCTTCGAAAGATCATTGTATTATCTATAGCCGACCCGTGCCCACTTCGTTGGGCGGTAATACGTAAGCGTGGAATGGTTATTTTGCGCTAAAACGCAGCGGAAGCTCTGAAAAGGAAAAAAATACCTCGATTTTGCAACATTCTTCATTGCTGCTCCGCTCCTATGGGTCTTAGCGTGATGATATATAGCCTATAACCTTCCCTGATAAATGAGCTATATAACACTGAAAGAAT
>MU158763.1:0-15617 GCA_015888305.1 Antheraea pernyi | reverse complement strand
TATTGTTAGTGTCGTTTTTTCTACAAACGTAGAATAAGACGAAAGATAAAATTTTTGAAAAGATTTTTATCTTGTTACGCCACAAAAGTATAACTTCTAACGCGGGTACATAAGTATACACACAATTTTTTTTAACATTATTTTGTTTCGACGTAAAAGACAGTAAATTAAAAATAATATGTTTCTTTTTTATGTCATAGGAGGCAAACGGACAGATGGACATTGTGTTTTTTAATGCGAACTACCGTCCATAGACACTTGCAACACCAGGGGAGTCGTAAGTGCGTTGACAGACTGTGTTGGAGGAGGAGGAAGCGGAAGGGGAGAGGAGGAAGGGGAAGAGAGGTGGGCCTCCGGTGCTCTCACTGATCAAACGAAACGCAGTAATGCAAGCATTGTTACTTCACGTCGGTTTTCTGTGAGAGGGTGGTACTACCCCGGGCGAGCCGGCCTATTCATCCTGAAACCAGTAATAGCTTCAGCGTGGCTCTACCCCCTACCAAAACCTAGGGGACTTTGTTTTATACTATGTAATGATGCAGTACTTTAGCAGCGATGCCTGAAAAACAGACAGACAGACGTTTCTACAAATTATTAAAATGTATTTTATGACTTATTCCAAGATACCTGGAACATTTTTTTTTCACATAACCTAAAAGGTACAGACGTTAGATTTCCATTCTTATTGTATGTAAAGACTATAACGAATTGTTTTGTTTGCGAAACTTGCATTAATTATAAGATTTTATTTGTAAACTAGCTGACCCGTGCGACTTCGTCTGCACCAAATCGGTTATTACCGGTTTCGATTGTACTTTTAAACGCGAAAAATCTAAATACATCTCAAAACCCGATTGCAGCGATACCTACTGTTTCAAATTGTGAATCCCAACTATCCAGGGACTCACTCAAACATATACTCAGTTGGTATGTGAGAAATATTTTAAAATATGCTTTGAACCCGTTCGCAGCATCACCTACCAGGTCCAATTAAGATAACAAATAACCTACATATATTGCCGATAAATGTCTTCCCAGTACGTTGTCCCAGTACCTTCTGTCCCAATAAGCCTACAACCCGTTCGTAACATCATCTACCGGGTTCAATTAAAATAAAAACTAACCTACGTATATTGGCAGTAATGTAAAAAAAGCTTGAGAGGTCCATGGACCTCCAGTTGGAACGTAGTTCCTTTCCCTTTTTTGTAGGCGTTTACTATACGCTCAGTATAGTTTACATTATAAAATATCAAGTTGATAGAGTTAAATTGTAATTTAAACGTTAAAATATATTCATAAAATAAATAATGATAAATTAAACACTGAATGACATCATAACTATTTTCAACTTGTATTAAAACTTTTTCACACTACATTGTATTAAAGAAAAACATAAATATTAAAAAGATATGAGCAACATGTGTCATCTGTCACTTGCCTGTGACTATTTGTCTAAGAGCTAGGCAACGGTTTCGACAGCGAATTGGCTGCCGGTAAACCTTTACAGGCAAAAATATTGAACTTTATATAATTTTAGAATGTTTTGTTTTTCACTAACTTTTAAACGCTACTAAAACGTGAATTTATTATTGCCAGACATTTTTGATATTAACAATAATGTGCCCGATGCAATTTTTTGTAAATAAAGAAGTATGTTCAAACCATGTTAAGATATCTGTAATTTTATTGAAGTTATATTTCTTTTGGCGCGTTAGGGAAAAATGATGAGAGTAAATTTTTACGTTGCGCGCACACACCGTCACGAAAAACCGACACCCTGAAGTTAGCTATAGTCAACATTTTGTTTCTTTGTATTTGTTGTTTGTATTTCTTTATATTAAAACTTTCATTGTATTAAATACCTTTTTTTTATTGTTAGTGTCGTTTTTTCTACAAACGTAGAATAAGGCGCAAGATAAAATTTTTGAAAAGATTTTTACTTGTTACGCCAAAGAAGTATAACTTCTAATGCGTGTACATAAGTACACACACATACTTTTTTTTTAATATTATTTTATTTCAACATAAAAAAGGGTTATTTAAAAATATAATGTATTTTTTTATGTCATAGGAGGCAAACGGACAGGTGGGTCACCTGGTGTTAAGTAATAACTACCGTCCATCGACACTTGCAACACCAGGAGAGTCGTAAGTGCCTTGCCAACCTGTGTTGGAGGGGGAGGAAGCGGAAGGGGAGAGGAGGAAGGGGAAGAGAGGTGGGCCTCTCCGGTGCTCTCACTAATCGAACGAAACGCACTAATGCAAGCATTGTTACTTCCCGTCGGCTTTTTGTTAAAGGGTGGTACTACCCCCGGGCGAGCCGACCCATTCATCCTGAAACCAGTAATAGCTTCAGCGTGGCTCTACCCCCTACCAAAACCTATGTATAGAATAACTTAGTTATAACTCTAGCTTAGCGCAACACTGGCTGTATAATAAAGTTAGCCATAATTGTGGAAGAGCCTGGTTAACAAAATGAAATACGTTCTTTGCAAGGGACCAACTTTAAAGAACCAACTTTTCTCAAATTCTCGTTCTTCCAACGTTGCTGGCTCTTATACTAAGGTGTCGCAAAAAAGTCTAGTTACATTAACTAATTTCTTTTCTTTCGTTATCCTGGAGAACCCCTTGCGTTTTATGGGTCTAAGAGTATCCTAAATGTAACTTTGTAATGTACAGATTTGGCTTTGTTACAGTTTTATTATAGTATAGATAAATAAATAAATCTTGTCACCTTTGTTTAGCAAACATTTTTTTATACAATGAAATAAATGTAACAACATAAGTGACAGTTTCGTCTACATAAATGTTTCATACGTGGTCGATAATTACGTACTCTAACTTCATGTAGGCGTAGCTCAGTTGTAACGTACGGGGCTTTATATGTTTCGACGGAGCCGACGGTTCGAATCACGGTGGTCGTTTTTTTTTGGTATTTTTTTTTAAAGTAGCATATGGAAATATAGCTTAATTTTTTAGCTAATCTGTCTGCTATATATAGCACAAAGAAAATTTACCAAAATTCGTCAAGAATATCATGAACTACATTTTTTTTACTTTCGTCCGTTATCCTGGAGAATCCCTTGCGTTTTATGAGAAAAAAAATATCCTAAATGTAATCTCGTAACATTAGTTATCACTGTGCCAAGTTTCGTCAAAATCTGTTCAGTACTTTCAGAGTGATGCGCGTTCACAGGGACAGACAGACAGACAGACAGACAAAAATTTTAAAAAGGTTATTTTTGACTTCTATATCGACAACAAAGCCTACCCCCATCAAAATTTTCAAAAAATATTTAATGTACAGATTTGACCCTGCTACAGTTTTATTATAATATAGATTGCAGCAAATATATTTTAATTTATTAACCATTAAGATATTGAGATTTCACCGTAAACAATGAAAAACAATGATAAACGTAGACATATGCTCACAACATGCACGCAACATGCGTTTATAACAGGCGCTTCCAGAATTATCGCTGTCTTTATCATACAGCCAGTGTTACGCTAAACTATAGCTATTGTTAAGTTATTCTGTACATAGGTTTTGGTACGTGGTAGAGCCAGGCTGAAGATAGCTTCAGTAATAGTACTGGTTTTAGGATGAATGGGTCGATTCGCCTGGGGTAGTACTACCCTCTCACAGAACACCGACGTGAAGTAACAATGCTTGCATTGCTGCTTTTCATTCGGTCAGTGAGAGCACCGGAGGCCCACCTCTCTTCCCCTTCCTCCCCCTCCAACACAGGCTTATTTCTAACCTTTATTATAATAGTATCCTAGCATTCATTTTAAAGTGTATTTACCTATCGTATGAAGTAGTTTAATATTAGAGATTTACATTGTTTATGATAATATTTGTAGACAAAATACTTAACAAATATAAATACTTAACTATAAAGTCTGGTAACGCCATGTCTTAATTTTTATGTGTATTATTTCCTCTTCCTTATTCCGCATATTTTATCTATACTTTCGCACGCTATTTATTATCTATGTAGTTTATACAACCCCTTCCCTTCCCAAAAGAACGGAACGCAAATCGCCGCTCGCGCCGCCCTTTCTCTTCTACGGCTAACGATCCAAGCGCCCGCACGCAATTACGCAAAATCGATAAAAAATAGTGATTTATTGGATTATCTATTTATGAACATTTACCGGGACGACAGTATATATGTTATGACCCACATCTCCGACGACCTCAAAGAACAGAAGCTCCCTGGTCGCGAGGTACATCGCATGCGCTCTCCGCGCACCAAGATCCCATACGACATGGTATTAGACATTAGTAGTACGATTCACAAACGAATATACATATGTATGAATAGCTTAGCTAGGTCAGTTCGGGTTAGGTGTGCCGTGCGCCCTTGCTGAGTGCCTTAAGCGCTCGCCTTACTAGTCCGGTGAAGCTGTGAGGACCTTGCAAAGTCAATAGCGTAGTCAGGGCGAGAAAAAAAAACTCCCGTGACCCTTTCTTCGCCGCGGTATATTTTGTTTCGATTGACGATTTTAAACTCGTAATATCTTTAGAATGCAACGGCTGATTTTAATAATTCAAAAAGTTATCTACAGGTACTGAAAGTGTCTTAATTAAATAATAATTTATTTGGATAAGGATTAATATAAAGACCTGAATAACATGGTCTTTTAAGCATGGTCTGGTTTTTGTTAAGATTTCAATCATAAATGTAGTTATAGTGACATAATCACAATAGCTGGACATATGGTACCGCGAGGTTTTTTATAGATATTAATATGTTCTTTAATATTGTAGAACATATTTTTGTTCTATAATTCATAGTTTCCGCAGCGCATGCGATGAAAATCATTTTATGTCAATATTATTCATACCTTGGATTATATTATTGAAATTTTAGTAGGGATCTCTATTTTATTCTAGTAAAAAGCATCACCCATGTTACTCAGGGATAATGTAGCTTTCTAATGATGAACGATTTATCGAAATCCGTATAGTAGTTTTTGAGTTTATTCGTAGCAAACATACAAAAATATAAAAATACAAAAATACAACGTTTCCTCTTTATAATATTAGTGTAGATAGAAGATTTTGTCTATGTGAAAAAAAGTAAGGTTTAAAAGTGATGTATTCAAAAGTGCAAGTGGCACAGGGCTGTATCTAGAGTCGAAGTTTAGGTAGTCAGCATCGGCAGCAAGTAAAGGTAAGTAAAAAATGTATCATAATTGATCTGCCCTCGAATATCACAAACTGTGGTATGTTCGGAAAAGCTAAGATACTTAGCGCTACAATTTTTTATCTCGAACTATGAATTAACAGTTTAATTATAACAATTTATCTTCGTTTTTGGTATTTTTAAGGTAGCGCATTGCCTTAAAATACCAATAAATACTCAACATAAACTGCACAGGCCCATGTGGTGGTGCATTATGCCGATGCGACAGTTCGTCAAGGCGGCTAACACTCACTCCCCCTTGAGGGGTCTACCATCTTGCCCCTCAGGCCGCAGTTGGGGCCCTTTAGGAGGAGACAACACCTGTTGGAGGAGCAGACGTAGTATCGATTGGACAGTCCCTGCTTCCCCGGCCAAAAGGTGTAAGAAGGTACCAGGCATACACCTGGAATGTCCGGAATATCTCAGGCATATCCGTCCTTTGCTGCCCGGCGAGATGGATATGCGTTAGGGGTTTCATCCATGGAGAAAAAAATGGGCATTACCCCTCAATGCCCCCCCCCCCGGGCTTTTATTTGTAAAATAATTTTCAGAATCCCTTTACAGAGATTAATTACCCTCTACTACGTCACAAAGTCACAAACTTTACCTCTTTGTAATCTTTATATATAAATTTCTTCTGTGCGTGTGTATGTCACTGAACTCATCCTGAACGGCTGGACCGATTTTAATAAAACTTTGTGTGCGTGTTCCAGTGGATCCGAGAATGGTTTAGATTCACAATTGGACCCGGTAGCCACCTACCCACCTACCACCTACCTGCGGTTGACTTTTAGGACTTTTTATTATCAAGGCAGAACAACGTCTGCCGGGCCCGCTAGTATATATATATAAATAATATATATGTATAATGGCGCATATACAGATTCTATTTCGAGATGATTTCTCATTATTTGCTAGTGTTTTCAGTTGCATTTTCCTGTATTGAATATATACCGTTAGTGTGAAACATTGTGGAAAAAACAAACATGTGATGTAATCGAGTAAAATAGAATTATTATAAAGAATATTATAAATGCGGCCGTGTGTTTGTTTGGTTGGTACACTTTCACTTTTGTGTAGGTGGTAGAGCCACGCTGAAGCTATTACTGGTTTCAGCATGAATGGTTTGGCTCGCCCGGGGTACTACCACCCGACCCACGGAAACAGCCACGTGTAGTAACAGTGCTTGCATTACAGTGATAACGCCAGAAGCTCATCTCCCCTTCCCCCTCCCCACTCCCCCGCTCGCCTCCTACAAACACAGGCTGGCAATGCAATTGCGACTCCCCTGGTTTTACAAGTATCTATGGACGGTGCTGATCACTTAACATTAGGTGACCCACCTGTTTGTTTAGCTCCTATGATATAAAAAACGCCTTAACAACATAAGTAGTTATTATGAAATTTTATATAAATGTTCTCAGGGCTATAGAAAAGGACACAACCGATCTTTCATTTAGACGAATGCTACCGTTCTTGAGAGATAGATTTAATCTACATTAACGCAAAAGAATCCGCGATAAAACACTAGTTGAAAATGCTTCCTGCTAAACAGCGCACTATATAGGGTTTTAGAATCGTATCTTTCGGTAATTTATTAAAAAAAACTCAATACAACAAACTATATCCAAGCCCAAATATAACTGACCGAACGAAACGCATCAATGCAAGCACTGTTACTTTACGTCGGTTTTCTGTTGGTCGGGTGGTACTACCCCGGGTGAGCCGACCCATTCATGCTGAAACCAGTAACCGCCCGTAACCAGCTTTAGCGTGGCTCTACCACCAAGCGAAAGCCACCTTCTGTTCATTGAATAACACTGGTGAGACAGATGTGCTAAATGTAGTCAATAATGAACATAATATTCGAACAATACGGTATTGTGTTCATTAAAGAAAAATGTAACCGCAAAGATAAGTATACTCGTAAACCTATATAAACATCATTCAGGGAAGAAACGTGCCATTTTGTCATTCGCTTTGTTTTAGTGAAAACAAACGGTGTTCATAATTAACTTCTAAAATGAGTCGAATGATTTTTTGTTTGTTGGCTCTGTGCTTCATTCAAATGTTAGTGGAAAATCACAAGTTTGTATTTACAGGTGCAACCGCGGATTCGGACGATTTTCCTTCACTTGGACAAATATGTCCGGTTGGATACGTTTACATGTCTTCTCTGGGAATCTGTATTCCAGATGACAATTATTAATGATTGTTTACAATTATCATAAGGTCGTTTATTTGTGCCGTGCTTGTTTAAACTATAATATTATGCTATTATTGTAATAAAAAATATGCCTGTACAAGTAATTTTGTTTGATTTCTCATTCCGGCTCATATATAAAATTATAAAGGATTTTTGGTAAAAATAATTAAAGTTCATAGATGTGTGTATTGGAAATAAGTTGCATAATGATTGTGTTTAATATAACTTTCGTGTGAATAATTTTACTTTTTTTAATTTGTATACTATAGGTATGTGTAAAGAATGAAGATTCCAAAGTGATATATGTACACGTATACCAGCATATCACAATATAAAATACAAAACAATGGCTAGTAAAGTCATCTGAACGTATTTAGTCCATTCGCTTATCTACTTTTCTCTCATACCTAAGTCGCGGCTTTTTGTTTATATCAGAAGGCAAACGAACTGGTGGGTCACTTGATGTTAAGTGATCACCACCGTCCATAGACACTTGCAACACCAGGGGAGTCGCAAGTGCGTTGCCAACCTGTGGTTGGGGAAGGGAAGGGGAGGTGGGTATCCGACGCTCTCACTGACCGAACGAAACGCAACAATGCAAGCACTATTACTTCGCGTCAGTTTTCTGTGTGTCGGGTGGTACTACCCCGGGCGAGTCGACCCATTCATGCTGAAACCAGTAATAGCTTCAGCGTGGCTCTACCACCTACCTATATAATATTGTATATTATATATTATTTCGTATATATAGACATAAAATAACGAGTTGAAAATGCATGCGGAATGTATACGAGGCGTTGAAAAATTATTAGTAACGCTATAAAGCTCAAGAGATCGGTGTTCCTTAGTTTTGTCCAGATGTAAAAGAATACTAGTGAATTTTCAAGCCTATTTAATGAGAACAGGTATATACTACTTAATATTTTGCTATGATGTGTGGAAGAAAATCAATTACCGTACAAAGCAAATATGAAAACCTAATAAAGTAATAGAAAAAAAGAAACACAATACAAAGCGAGCATTATGCTGGCGGGCATTACATATAAAAAAACACATATATATACACAAACATATATTCTTATAACGTGAGTACGTACATATATAGCTCTAAAAGTAAAACACGAATTTTGCTTTCATCTTTAGCTTGTATTGGTGTTATTTATTACTAACTTTTACTCCAATTTCGCATGCATTAAAGTAGACTTAGTCTATCCCTTGGGAGCAGTACATTTTCTGGATAAAACTACAATATATTCTTCTCTGTACTGCTCAGAACATGTATACAAAGTTTCATGATTGGTAGTTAAAGTACGATAACGTAACAAAGAAATACTCGTATTTATAACGTTTGTAAGGACCATTATAATACACATTTATGTTATAGCTGTGAAGCTTTGATCGTTGGAGTTTGTTCGCGACAGTTTAGAGTAATCTGTGTTCATAAATAATGTGTGCAAAGTAATTCATAATAGATTTAATATTGTATTACGTAGATTTATAGAGTGCATAGATTTATAGTATAGTTTAATAGTTTAAAATAGTATAAGTTGTTAGTTGTAAGTACAAATGTAATGTTTTTGTATGTAAATAAATAGAAAGCGAAGGATGACTCATCGCCATACCGCCCCGCCTGTATAGTGAGATAGGACGCAATGAGCGCTTTGATTGGCGGAGCACCGCCAGCGTGCGTAAGCGGTGCTTTGTCTCGAAATCGTGCCTGAGAGCGACCTCAAAAACCGGCGCGGGCGGTATAGTTATCCTGTTTTGTACGAGTCGGCAACGCGAGCACATCCTTCGCTGCTCTACTAGCAACAAGTCTTTTATTGCAAGAAAACCTGAACATTCTTCAACTTCAACTTCGATCTCATCAAGCCATCGCTATAGTTGTGAGTCAATCGGAGGTGGCTCATATTCATGGTCCTTCGCAAGCCGGATAAATAGGTGAACCAGGACGAAAAGACCATATTCATGGTCCTTCGTTAGATTTCGAAGCTTGAATAAAGAAGAAACGATTCATCGTGCAGAAAATCTTGCAAGAAAGAAGAGGGGCACGTCATTCACCGTTTCCACGCGTACATCGAGAGACGGCGAATCTATATAGAAAATGCCTACAACTAGAAGCCAGACACAGCAATCCAGCGAATCGTTTATCGTCACAACGGGAGACGACGCAGGCGCTACTAGCCACACATACCCATCGACGGCGACGATCGAGGCCAACACAACCCATACAGAGGGTACCATGGACGTATCAAAGCCGCACACCGATGGGAAACGGGCTACACACACCGCCAAAAGCGTGAGAAGCTCACGGCCGTCAAGCACATCCTCTAGAAGAAAAGAGCTCACAAAAGCTCGTGAAGAGCTAGTCAAAAGACAGATCGAGCTCGCTGCAATCAGAGTCGCAGCCCTTGAAGAAGAATCGGACGAAGAAAGTAATTACGACGAAGCAACCGTAAGAGACGACAGGACATCAGCGTGGATACGCGAGAGTACACTAACGCTCGCGCCACACATCGAAAAGGCTACGCACACAGATAAAGATAAACCCACGTGCGAAGTCGCTGATATTCCTGTGCAACGTGCGAACAAAGAAAAGAACACGTGCGTGAGCGAAACACAACCCGCACGCATAGAAGCGCCCCCGGTCTACAATACGGCGTTTAATTACAACGAGCTAGCGAACGCCATTACACTCGCGGCCCGCTGCACCCAGCCGTTAACACGTGTGCAAGAACTTCCATTATTCAGTGGAGCGTCGAGCGACTGGCTACCATTCAAAGTCGCTTATGAAGAATCGGCCAGCGCATGCAGCGAACAGGAAAATCTCGGAAGATTACGGAGAAGTTTAAAAGGCGCGGCTAAAGAGGCGGTGCAATGTTTATTCGTCGGCAATACAACGACCGCTGAAGTAATCAAGTTACTAACATCGAGATTCGGTCGACCAGACGCTTTAGTAACGGCCGAAATTAATAAACTACGAGCATTACCCCGCCTCAACGATAACCCGAGAGACACGTGCCTATTTGCATCGCGAATCTTCAATGTCACGGCGACGATTAAAGCGTTAAACAAGAGACACTATCTCTATAACGCAGAGGTCGTGAGAGAAGTCATTGACAAGCTGCCGGCGACACTACGACATCGTTATTACGACTTCATAGCCGAACAGCCAGAAGAGCAGCCTGATTTAATAACGTTATCTAAGTTCTTCGAACGAATCGCGGAGAGATGTGGAAACTTCGCACCCGCCGAATTAGTAGCCTCAGAAGACCGGCGGGAGCATCGAAAAATAGTCAGAAGTTTTCACAACGTCGAAAAATCGCCTATGAATATAAAAACGTGCCCGATCTGTAAAAAAGGGAATCATCGTTCGAATGATTGCAAGACGTTTAGAGACGCCGAAGTACCTATGAGATGGGACATAGCTAAACAATACAAGCTATGTTTCCGTTGCCTGGGAATTAGAAAGTTTCGACATTCCTGTAAAACTCGGCGGTGCGAACGAGATGGGTGTCATTATTCACACCACCCGTTGCTACATAGAAACAAAGAACCGAGCGAGAAAGAAGATAACGCGCCCGCCGCCGGTATTGTTACGTCAGCCAGAGACAATAGACACAGCTGCGCGTTTCTAAAAATACTACCTGTGGAGCTGACGGGACCGAAAGGATCGTGCCATACCTACGCACTTCTCGACGATGGTTCAACATGCACATTAATTGATGCTAAAATGGCTGCCAAAATAGGAGCAAACGGGCCCAGTGCACCATTCTACATTGAAGGCGTAGCCGGTAGCAAAATAAATGCTACAGAGGCGCAACGTGTTCGCGTCAAAATTTGTGGCAACAACACACCGAGCTACGATATTTCGGCTCGGACGATGGAAGATTTACACTTGTCGCCGCAAACCGTTTCGAGAAAAATAGTACGCGCGTGTCAACATTTAAAAGACATAGAAACGCAATTGACATATGAAGGAGGCAAACCGACGTTACTTCTGGGACAAGACAACTGGCCACTGCTTATCGCACACGAGACGCGCCGGGGCATGAACTCCGAACCCGCAGCGTCGCTTACGGATCTCGGCTGGGTTATCCACGGAACGCGCTATGTGACGTCTAGATATAAACCACGTATAAATCACGTCACTGTTCCCGAAGACAGCGAAGCACGCATCGAAAACATGATGAGAGAACACTTCGCACTCGAATCTCTAGGGGTCGAACCGAGACGCTCTCATAACCCGGAAGAACAACGGGCACTCGACATATTACATGAAAAAACGCATCGATTACCGGCGGGAGGATTCGAAACCGGCTTGTTATGGCGAATAAATAACATAACACCGCCGGATAGCTACGAAAACGCTGTACGACGTCTCGAGTTAGTTGAAAAAAAACTCGATCGCAACGAACAATTGAAATGCAAGTACAAGGCGCAGCTACAAGCTTTACTAGACAAAGGATACGCCGAGCCTGCGCCCGCATCGAAAACCAATAAAGTATGGTACTTGCCACATTTCGCGGTTATCAACCCACAAAAGCCGGACAAGATACGTATAGTACACGACGCGGCAGCGAAAACCAGAGGAATTAGCCTGAACGACATGCTATTATCCGGTCCGGATCTACTGCAATCTCTACCCGGTGTATTAATGCGATTCAGGCAGCATTCGATCGCGGTTACAGCGGACATACAAGACATGTTCATGCGTGTGAAAATAATAGAAGAAGACCGCGATATGCAACGCTTCCTATGGCGCGATGATCGACGACAAGGCGCGCCCCTCGAATATAGAATGAAAAGCGTTATATTCGGAGCGACATCATCACCGTGCACTGCGATATATATTAAAAATAAAAACGCTGCGGACTTTGAGATGACACATCCCGAGGCGACTACAGCTATAGTGAAAAATCACTATGTCGACGACTACCTATGCAGTTTCGATACAGTCGACAAAGCAATAGAGATATCTGAGCAAGTCGCCTACATACATCAACGAGGCAACTTTCACTTACAACGATGGGCCTCTAATTCAAACGAAGTTCGCGCGAAATTTATGACTGGAGATAAGAAAAACGTCGTGCATCTAAATCGTGAAAAAATTCTCGGAATGGTGTGGTTAACCGAAACTGATACGCTAACGTTCAATATGAACTTAAGTAAAGTACCGTTAGACATATGGAACGGTAATAGAACGCCGACTAAGAGAGAAGCATTACGAACGGTGATGTCCATATACGACCCTCTCGGTGTCGCTACACCGGTCACGATACAAGCCAAGAGGATCATGCAAGACACGTGGCGCTCAGGAATATCTTGGGATACGAAGCTCGAAACAGCGCACGCCGCAGCGTGGGTAAAATGGATCGCACAAGCGCGATTATTACAACACATTTCGATACCGCGTTGCTATCCAGGGCTGACAAGAGCGCGAGATGCACAGATACATACGTTCGTAGATGCCAGCTCATCAGCGTACGCGGCTGCCGTGTATTGGAGAACGACAGACAGAGACGGCAATATACAAGTATCTTTGATCGCCGGCAAAGGTCGAGTCGCACCGCTCAAAACGGTATCTATACCGCGACTCGAACTACAGGGCGCGGTACTCGGTTGTCGTCTCGCTCGCACGGCGACCGAAGAGCACGATGTGAAGCCTTCAAAGCAAGTATATTGGACGGACTCTCGCACGGTGTTATCGTGGTTACGTACGGGACCTAGAGCGTACAAGCCTTTCGTCGCTCACCGTATAGCTGAGATAGCAGAAGTGACGAAAACTACCGACTGGAGATGGGTCCCGTCTAGTCAAAACGTGGCCGACGACGCGACAAGAGAGACACCGAGTGACTTCGCCGATACACATCGGTGGTATCGAGGGCCCGATTTTCTATATCGAGCAGAGGAGGAATGGCCGACAGAGGACAGCGCCGCCTCACAAACACACGGCAAGGAGGAAGAACGTGTGCACTTAATAAGAAGCGTTACTCGCTTAACAGAGGGTCTGCCGGACGTATCACGATTTTCCAATTGGATGCGTCTTATACGAACTACAGCACGAGTTTTACAATTCATTGCTATTGTACGAGCGAAGAAAATTACGTGCGCGATAGTGAGGAAACGCAACAAGGCGATACACGAAAAAGACCCCGCATGGAACGTAAAACATAAAACGAATCGAAATAAAGGAATTACGTTCACGCGAGCCACAACTCGCGAAAATATAGTCAAAATTGACGCTACCTATCTACATCGAGCGAAGACTCTATGGGTACGCGCACAACAAGAAGAGGTATTCCCGGAAGATCTCGCCGCGCTGCGAAGAGGATCGGCGTTATCAACTAACAGCCGATTAATTCAATACGCTGTTATTATAGACGACGAAGGTGTCGTACGACTGAAATCGAGAGTGGCGGCGGCGATCGACATTACGGATTCACAGCGGGAACCACCTATCTTAGACGGGAATCATCCGTGGACCCGTTTATTTATCCTGTGGGTTCATGCGAATTTACATCACAGCGGCTTTGAAGCGACGACGAACGAAGTGCGACAACAGTATTGGATATTGAAGCTACGCAACGCTGTACGCACACAACTAAAACGTTGTCAAACGTGCCGCATCCGGAGAGCTAAGCCGGCGCTACCGTCGACCGGCAATCACCCACGTAACAGAGTAGCGCACCACCAGAGGGCGTTCACTTATACGGGACTCGACTATTTCGGACCGATGCAAGTTACAGTCGGACGATCGCAACAAAAGCGCTATGTAGCACTGTTTACGTGTCTCACCACCCGCGCGATACATTTAGAGATCGCAGGCAGTCTCAATACAGACTCTGCGATCATGGCGTTAAGAAGGTTTATCGCGCGGCGAGGCTGCCCGACCGAACTCTGGTCCGACCAAGGAACAAATCTACGAGGAGCCGATCAAGAACTACAGAGGGCAGCACACGAGGTTACAGAGGAGGAAGCGTCGCGCCGTTTAATTAAATGGCGTTATATACCTCCCAGCGCACCGTTTATGGGTGGGGCGTGGGAAAGATTAGTGCGGAGCGTCAAAACCGCACTACACTTCACTCTACGCGAACGAGCGCCCAAGGAAGAGGTGTTAGCTACGCTACTGGCAGAGGCGGAGCATACAATCAACAGTCGACCACTCACACACGTATCGACCGCCGCCGAAGACGAACCGGCCCTCACTCCGAATCATTTTCTGCTCGGAGGTCCGTCTAGAGTCCCGCTGCCTGGTGTTTTCACTGAACAAGACACCGCCGGCCGCAAAGAATGGCGTTTCAGCCAGCAACTAGCGGATAAGTTCTGGGGTCGCTGGGTTCGCGAATACCTACCGGAATTACAACACCGGCGGGAGCCGCGTGCGCGTGGTAACATCGCTATCGGCGACCTCGTTTTGATCGCGGATGGAACGCTGCCGCGGGACTCGTGGCCAAGAGGCGTCGTCGTAACGACATATCCGGGACCGGACGGCGAGGTACGAGCTGTCGACGTGCGTACAACGAAAGGTACCCTGCGCCGACCGACGAAGAAGCTAGCGATACTTCGTGTAGGATCATCAACGGACGACAATCGCGAACGCTAGAGTTCTACAGCTACAAGAGCTGCGGCGGGAGTATGTTCGCGACAGTTTAGAGTAATCTGTGTCAATAAATAATGTGTGCAAAGTAATTCATAATAGATTTAATATTGTATTACGTAGATTTATAGAGTGCATAGATTTATAGTATAGTTTAATAGTTTAAAATAGTATAAGTTGTTAGTTGTAAGTACAAATGTAATGTTTTTGTATGCAAATAAATAGAAAGCGAAGGATGACTCATCGCCATACCGCCCCGCCTGTATAGTGAGTTTAGGACGCAATGAGCGCTTTGATTGGCGGGGGGCCGCCCGCGTGCGTAAGCGGTGCTTTGTCTCGAAATCGTGCCTGAGAGCGACCTTAAAAACCGGCGCGGGCGGTATAGATATGCTTTTTTGTACGAGTCGGCAACGCGAGCACATCCTTCGCTGCTCTACTAGCAACAAGTCTTTTATTGCAAGAAAACCTGAACATTCTTCAACTTCAACTTCGATCTCATCAAGCCATCGCTATAGTTGTGAGTCAATCGAAGGTGGCTCATAGAAACAAAGACTATGTCACTCCCAATGAGATTTATTACGATAATGTGCTTTATGATTTTCTTATACGAGGTTTT
>MU158762.1:1240918-1324577 GCA_015888305.1 Antheraea pernyi | reverse complement strand
ACATAATTTTTCGTTTTAATTCAGTTTATTTTATAACATGATGAAGACATCACTTTTAATTAATGTGTACTATGCAAGTTGTGTTTACTTAATAAATTGTACATCGTAGTTAATGATTATAGTAATAATTTTGTGTTTAGAATAAGCCGATGTAATAATTATTGTAAACCTATTAAATAAATAAATATCTGATATATATGGCATATTATTTAATTTTGAATTTCATCTTCAATAAATGAGCTATAGCAATGCGTGGCAGAGTCAACTAGTATGTTATACAACATTGTCTTTAGATATATTCCCATCTATATTGTTCATAAGTACATTTAGTCTCCAGGAAGTTTTCCATTCATTTCCTATTCTTAAAAACAGATTGCTAAAACTTTTTGTGTTGCCGTCAATAGTACATTCAAGGTTTGAATAGAATACCAGTTTACTAAGACCCTATCTGATGTACGAAACGATTCCCCGTTTGATAATAGCAGTAATTATCTTCAATAAAAATGGTTGATTGTTAGAATAAACGGGAAAGATATTTTTCGTGAGAACTGTTAATTATATAGTTGTGTATACGAAAAAGTATTTTTTTTCTTCAACTTTGTGTCAATAAAAGGAATATTTGCACAGTGTTTTGCCACCGACTTTACTAAGCTAAACTATTGCTTTGAACTCGTTAGTATCTTAGCGGGGGTTACTTGAATCACGTATATTTAGTTTTGTTCCTCAAATTTTAGCTAAATTCCATCACTTAACTTCTAAAACTACGCAAAATATATGCATATAATAACATCGTAAATTTTGCGTGTCTATACTTTTAGCCTATGTTCACATGACAAGCATTTTCATAAAGCGAAACGCGTATTAGCATGTGTGCGGCTTGAATAAAATGTGTGTAGTTGTAAACGTGCGTTATGTTCGCTGCCCAATTTTAGAATTTTCTTATATAACTACCATAAGTATATACAAGTGTTGCACACTGTTACACTCGTCGCGGTCTGCGCAACACGAACAGTTGAATAATATACACATTCAAAATTCACAATTCATGAAAATCCAGAATAACCTAATTTTTTTACGAATTTTGTTGTTTAAAAATTTTCCAAATATAAATTTCAAAAATTTTGGACAGTATCTGATCGGTAGTACCACCCCTCACCCGCCGCATCCATCGGCACCGTCGAAGGATGCTTCCGGGATCTGAATCAAATAAAATCATTAATAAATTCATACATTTTCCGAATTCACGGGAAGCTCACCTGAATTTTTCGGACTTTTTCATCTTCGGGGATAGTTCTGAATGCCCTGAAGCCGAATCCGTTGAAAGAACTGCGAAATTTGGACTACAAAATCGAAAACGGTGCCGGCCACCGCACTCGTTTGTCGCTCCCGAGTAGGTAGATTTTTATGTTTGGAAAGTGGGCGAAATTGTGAGTGGATTGGGTAGCTTAGCTTGTAAGTAGATTAATAAGACCACATACGCCCTTCTGAGGCAAGTATTTCCTATACGAATTGATCAAATAAATATTAAACTTTATTTATCACATAGGAAATACATTAAAAAATCACGACATATATTTATTACATAAATATTATATTATACTATATTATAGACTTAAGTTAGGCTAGATAGACAATAGAAAATTATAATTTATACCACTTACATAACTTTACAATTATATTTTAGACAATTTATACATTTTAATTAAATAATCAAAATGAGTCTCACTTCCGGACCCTGTCTAAAGTAAACTGAGGAACCTAAAAAGCGTCTTTCGGCTAAGGACAAAATGGAGGTTGATAAACCAACACAATCAATACAATTAAAAGAACTACAACCAAGTAGCCCAATTAATATAAAGAATACAGCAACTAAAGTTGCAGCCAAATTACTTTTTAAATAGTCAGGAAATCTAAAAAATACGATTAAAGTAGGAGTAAATTTGGAAGAAATGTTCGAAATTATTGAAAATCTAATAGATAAGAATACAAATTGGGAAATTAAATTTCATAAAGATCTGCAAGAACGGGAAAAGGGCTACTCGGAAAAACTAGCCGAATTGGTGCGAGGGGCATCAAGCGAGAAAGAAGAAATAAAGATAAACCTAGATTTAGAAGAAATAACACATGAAATTAGGAAGATATTTAGAGAGGAGGAAAACAAAAAAGAAAATCTAACGACTGATTTGAAGGATGAGATAGGGAATATTAATTTAGTCTTAAAAGATATAAATACGAGATTAGAAAAGATAGAAAAGCAAACACTAGAAATAAATAATATTAATATAAATACCTGAGAAAAAGGAACTCCGGAAGTACTCAAACCAAATTTGACGACGCTCCACCCGGCGTATTTGGTAATTACCTCGTCGACCGCAGAAATTCACACAAGTGGGAACGTTATAAAGAAAATCAGGCTTGCAGTCGATGCCAGGAACTCCAATATTAACATCGAAAAAATAAGGAAAGCTCGAGAACAGAAGATCGTAGTCAGCTATGACTCGGAACATATAATCAAGGCGATAACACAAAATATAAAAACAACACCTTAATAGTGGAAGTCGCCAAGAACAAAGACCCGTTAGTAATCCTAAAGGATGTCATGAGAGTTTACAGCGACGACGAAATTCTGGATATGCTAAAAAAGCAAAATAGACAAATGTTCCAGGCTATCGAAGTAAAGGATAATTCTTAGAGTTTCGACGTAAGGCAAGAACCGAACTGACGAATCATGTCGTGCTGCAGACATCGCCGCAAGTGTGGAGTGTACTGACCACAGTTAGTAAAGCTTACCTCGACCTTTAGAAGTTAATCGATCGCGATCAATCAACAGTGGTTCAGTGCATCAAATGTCTGGAGTACGGAGTCGGAAACGCTGTGAACAAAAAGAAGACAAATGTAGCCACTGTGGAGGAAACCACCATAGAAAAGACTGCAACGCATGGAAAGAACTAGCAGCTCCCTGCTGTAGTAACTGCCAGAAGGAAAGACGTATTAAAGTAAACAATAATGTTTTCGACCAAACCTATTACGCCCTATTAGGAAAAAAATTGACGCATTGGCGAGGTCTAAATTCAGGATTACCAACAATAACTACATAATAATAACATTAAATTCAACTAATAATAAAACCAAACTAAAAATCCTTAAAACTGAAACTATCCCTCTTTGTAGGAACACTGACTAAGAAGTTACAACGGATAATATAACCCGAATTTCACAAAAACATAGTCGGAATTAACACCTATTGTCAAACATGATTTATAAAGAATCCAAAGAGAACAAACTCTGATAATATTAATAAAGAAGTATGTGACAAGAAGGGTTAATATCGGAAGAAATTTCGGAAACCAGTGTTCCCTCCGATAATAGTAATTCTGCATAGCAAAAATAAAACATAGAACACAAAAGATTATGTTATGAAGTTACATAAGTGTAATTCTCATACACATAAATAAAATAGACTTACAAATAAATAGTGGTTGCGCCGCTTTATATACTTTGGATTTAGCTCAATATTGTGATCAGATCGCGACACTATCCAACCCGCCTAATTACCCCTTCCTGTGGCACATACTTGCTTACAAGCATCGTAGCGCGTCGATCAGTATAGTCCTTACCGCGCCGCAGGCTGAAACATTATAGTCCGTACCGCGCCGCAGGTTGAAACAGTTGTAATTTTGCTTGCTTGTAGTTAAGAAAACGCATCGCTCCGCATATAGTGCGTGCAAATACTTTATAAACAATAATTTAGTGTTGTGACGGAGAAACTGTGGAGCGCAACGAGAACATCAACTAGCCGGCTAGCCACGTGGAAACCGCAACGCCACCAGGTATGTGCCAAGTTCCTCCCTAGTCCTGTCTCCATCGCATCTGGTCACAATAGTTTAGTATAAAAATTAGCAGTTCCCGTAGCAGTAATTAGCAAATACAGTCCACTAAAATTAGAATTAGATCACCCCTCAGTGGCGTCGAGAACGCATCGGCGCCACCAAATAGTACAAAGAGTAATATAATAATAACACTAAATAATATATAATTTAACATAGAAATAGTACAAACTAAATAAGATTTTAATTTGAAGATTGGATAAAGTAGTAATGATCAAAATAATATTAAACATTAAATACTAGAACATTTTATAAAACAAGAAAATATAAGTGGAAGAATCAAGCCAATAAATAAAATCAAATAGAAAAAGAACCTAATATAGATGATAACATAAGGATCAAGATTTAGATTTTAGAATTATAATTTAGACATCGGATAAGCAGTAAAGACTAATTATCAATATAAATGAATACTAGAACATCTTGGTAACATGAAAATAAAAGTAGAAGAAGCAAACCAATAAATATATTATTGAGAAGACAAAAACATAAAATGGAAATAATAATGAATATTAGAACAATAAAGAATCTGTCTCTCAAAATAATAAACCAAGATGCAAATACTATTCATCCGAAAAAAGTCTCTGACTGCCATATCAGAGGTGCAACGCAATGTATACCTCAAAGGGGCGTCCACTATTAAAAAAAAAAAAACTTGCGTTATCAAAACGCACGTTAAGCGCTTGTCATGTGAACATATCCTTAGATTATTGAGAAAAAAAATTGTTGTAGGTGTCTAGTACTTAATAAGTAATAAAATACATTTGAATATTTTTTATAAATGTCAGTGGAACTTTGAAAATAGCACCAGTGACAGAGAAGTTGAGGTGTAATAAGTTAGCATGGTGTAACTAGAAAGGTTTTGAGTACGATGGTGAATGGATATAGGAGTAAAGGAAGGTCGAAAAAGGTATGGATAATGTGTGAAAAATGATGCGTGTATAAAAGATGTGAGTACTTTGATGACATATGACAATTGACAGGTGAGAGTGGAAAAGGAAAATATGTTGTACCGATACTATTTAGACGGGATAAGGGTATGATGATGATGATGATGAATAAACAACGCAGACGAAGTCGCGGACCTATCAGCTAGTTACTAATAAAGTTTGCAAAATCAACATGTTATTGGAATCCTTTCAAGCTATCGTAAATACCTCCTCGTCATAATTTTGCTAGTACTAGCTTTTACCGGCGTTTACGCTCGCCTGGATGTAGATTAGACCTATACCTTGGGATTTTTTTTTTATACATATAAGGTATCCTACGCCTTTTCTATGATAAAATGCACACAAAATTTAATATTAATCGTAAGGCGTAAAAGTGTGACAAACAAACATTTCTAATATAAGCTAGTATACTGTAAAAGTCTTTGAGAAATTCAATCCTCGGATTCTTATATAATATTGCTCCTAAATAAGATCTCTTCTGTGTAAGAAGTTTTATTAGAAAATGGAATTATGTGTAAAAACGGAACTTTCTTTTACAAGTCCATTCAAAACTATTACCTCATAGTTAGTAAAAAAACCTCAAAGCTTTCGTGCTACATCGGCGAGTTTTAATGAATTTCACAAAACTCGGAGCGAGGGAAGCGAAATAATATTTTTCTCTTAAAGTATTTTAAAATGTTAGAATTTTATAGCGTAGTTTTAAACGAATGATATAAAACGAAAGCTTATTACGGCTTTTGAGATGTTTCTTTGTTGTTAGAAATGGGAAGCAAATGAAAAATTGTATATTCACTGTCTAGTATACCAGTGCGTTATGATGGTCATCTAACTAAGACTAACGAATTGGTTCTAAAGATCAATAATGCATATGGCATAATAATTAGACAATATCATATAAACATAATTAATTCCAAGCTTCAAAACTGTTAAGACTATGTACTCAATATCTGTACTTGGAAAAAAAGAAACAGAAAAAAACACTCAAAGGATTTTAATGAAACTTAACATTATATAGTCCATAAATCAGAATAGCACATAGATTATCATAATAATTACATAGTATAAAACAAAAACTACTGAACGAATTTTGACGCGGCTTTTACCGGTAGATAAAGTGATGCGTGAGGAGCGTTTTTGGATATAATTTGTCAAGGATTTTTTTATAATCAGAGCGGGACAACCTCCGTCGTGTCCGCTAGTATTTTATACAATCAAATTGTTTTTTTCATTTATTTTACACTCCCGGACTTTATTTTTGTTTCTGTTAGTTCATAATATACAGTTTGATCTGTATTTAGAATTATATATACATATAATATAATAACTGACAGAATGATTGATATACGCATAGCCCAAAATACCGGTCCGTGAAAATTTGCATATGAATTCCTTTTATTCTGTAGGTAAAGGTTTTTGGATAATCAACCTTAAGTTGATTTATTTCATCGTATAGCTAAATAGAGTATCCATTTTGTATTATCGCCGATTGATTGATTACTCTATTTGTCATTGCGTGGTTCAATTTATGAAGAATAGTGTTTATTTTGTTTTCGTTTCAAAAAATGTATACTACTTTTATTTCCAATTTTTTATTTGTTCTCTATTACGTATTATAAAAATAAAGTTTGTGTATGTACAATTAAAATAACAACTTTTTGATGAATGGATATGGCTACAAATGACCAAAAAAAACTTTTTTAATACTTTGTCTATATTTTTATATTAGTATATTTCTCTGTTTGTTTGTTTGTTGCGGGTAATCTCCAAAACGGCTGGACCTATATTTACGGGAATTTTACTTTTTACTGCCAGATAACCGAAATTATAGCGGTTGACATATTCTATTTTATTTGTCCGCGGTTTCGTCCGCATGGCTATTTCCAAAATGGTTGGACCGATTTTTTTTTTTTTCATTTTATTATCGGGGCGGGACAACGTCTTCCGAGCCCGCTAGTTATCTGCCCGTAAAAGCCCCGTGAAAGTCGGTCCAATCAATTAGGAGATAGTAGGATATTGCGGACGAAGTCTTGAGAAACAAAATAAAATAGTCTAAGTTACTTCCAGAAAGGATAATTAGCGGGCTCGGAAGACGTTGTCCCGCCCGGATAATAAAATGAAAACTTTGACAAATTATACCTAAACCTTCCCCATGAATTATCGTTCTATCTACTGGTGAAAACAGCATGAAAATGGTAGTTTTTGACTTTATCGCGAACAGATAAGCTGACAAAGGACTTTTTTTTTAATCGACTTCGAAAAAGGAGGAGGTTGCTATGTTCAGTTGTATGTATTCTTTTATGTATGTTAATCAATATTTTAGTTAATTGTGAACCGATTTTAAAGATTCTTTTTTTATTTGATTTGGTACACTATGTAGTGATTAGATGCTACCTATGTATTCGTTCGTGTAAAATTGATTAAAAATATGTTACAACCGCGTGAGACGTGTGCCTTACTGACTCCAAGAATAAATATACATAATTGAAAGTCATATATTTGTATGTAATATGAATTATATCATCTTTTTGGTCAATTTGGCGGCCATATTGTCTTATTTACCACGTTTGCTTCTACATAACTCAGTTATTATAGCAACGTATAAGAATAACTTAAGTATATCGACAATACGGGCATATCATATCTATCTATAAAATAAAAGATTTAAGATATATTGTTCGATAATGTATAGCTTATAATTTTCATTACTTTCTTATATAGTGTTAGTGAGCACTGAGTTTGGTATATAGTAGGTTGAAGTTCCAGGTATGTTGCTGATGATAAATCCCATCCCATTCGATATACTATTAGTATTCATATATCTAATGTATACGTTACATGTTACAGTAGATGGCATTCGTATCGTAGTTACAAATGTTTTTGAAAAAACGTTTCTGTAATGTACACTTTTTTACATTTCTCTGACAATTTTACATTTCTTTAATAAATTTATAAAAAGCACGTGCAGAACCGCGGGTAACAGCTAGTATAAATATATTATTTAAATTGACCAAATTATATCAAAAAGTGTTAAGTAATTTGACAAAGTCCGACCATCTGAACATTTAGCAGGTGGTAGAGCCACGCTAAAGCTATTACTGGTTTCAGCATGAAAGGGTCGGTTCGCCCGCGGTACTATCACCCGACTCACAGAAAACCGACGTAAAGTGCTTGCATTGTTGCGTTTCGTTCGGTCAGTGAGAGTTCCGGGGTCCACCTCTCCTCCCCTCGTCCTCTCCTCTTCCCCCCTTCCTCAAACATATGTAATGATGCGGGTTCGACTTCAACGGAGATGAGTTTGAAGATTCTCACGTATGTAAACCTTGATGGCCTCAGTAGACACTGATCGTCGTTTCGGTTAGCACCGACGTAGAAACAGCTCCAAATACGCCGAAAATTGGTTTTGTTCAATGCACTCCGTTACGCATAAAGAAATATCAAACTATCTATAAAGGGCGTTTCGGTAAACTGTAATTAAATTCATGAAGATGTATTAATATCGAAGCTAGGATGTTTTGGATGCTACACACTTTAATAAGTAACATAGTTTACCCCGTGTCGAATACGATCCACTAGTATATACGTTGTCTTAACAGTGATGATTTCAAGTTTACTATGTTATTATTACAGTGCACAAAACGATTAAACCTTCACTTTTGACGTCTCATCCAACGTTCATTTCCTAAATACTCGTTTTTCCTCATACTCGCACTTAATCACCTCATCAATGTCAATCGCCAACGTAACAACTAGTGACATCTATCGGTGTCATACGCACATTAACCGGTGATCATTACACACAGGCTGGCAAAGTACTTACGACTCCCCTGGTATTGCTGCTGGACGGTGGTGATCGCTTAACATCAGGTGACCCACATATTCCTTTGCCTCCTATGATATAAAAAAATACTTCGGCTTGGGCTGCAAAAACCGTAAAAATTTATATATTTATGGTTCATACAATATCTCATATATTATCTTCTTCAATTTTAAATCCACAAACACAGACGAAGACACTGGTCTCCACTAATGGGTAATATTAGGTCTTTACCTATGAAATTGCCGTTTTGTATGAAAAAATTGAAACGATTTTTTTTCATGTATTTTTTATTTGTATTAATCGAAGTAATCACCCATGCAATCAATGCATCTTTGCCAATGCAGTGGTAGTTTATTGATATTGATTCTTTATTTTTGATATTGGTTATTGATTCTTAAAGAAATAAGCTAGACGGGAGGCAACAAATTCTTCAAAGGCATTTTGCACTGCCTCTCGGGTATTGAATTTTTTTCCCGCCAAGGAGTTATCCAAATTCTGGAAAAAGTAGTAGTCTGTAGGCGCAAGGTCTGGTGAGTAGAGCGGATGACGGAGAACTTCCAACCCCAGTTCTTGCAACTTGGAGACCATCTGCTGTGCAGTATGAGGTCGCGCGTTGTTGTGCAGGAGCATCGGAGACGAGCGATTGACCAATGCTAGTTGGAGATGTGCCAGCTTCTCCATCATGGTATTCAGTTCTTCACAGTACACACCTGCAGTAATGCTCACCCCGTTTGGTAGGAAGCTGTGATGAATCACACCGGCGCTAAACCACCAAACAGTGAGCATCACTTTTCTAGGGGTAAGTGTTTGTTTAGGGCATTCTTTAGGTGCTGAACCAGGATCCAACCAACTTGCTGAGCGCTTGTGGTTATCAAACATAATCCATTTTTCATCGCAAGTAACAATGCGGTTCAAAATTCCTTCATTTGTGTGTCTGTTGAGCAGTGCAAGGCGCGTCTCGACGCGTACTTCGCGCTGGCGATCATTGAGTTCGTGGGGCACCCATTTGTCAAGCTTTTTTACCTTGCCAATTTGACGCAAATGGACCAATATTGTTTTGACGCTAACGTCGAAAGCTGCTGCTAATTCAGCCGTAGATTGTGTATCATCAGCTTCCACAATCGCCTTTAATTCGTCATTGTCGACCAAAGTCTTCGGACGACCGCGAGGTTCATTTTTCAGGTCGAAATTCCC
The DNA here is from genome assembly GCA_015888305.1 of Antheraea pernyi. Classification (NCBI taxonomy): domain Eukaryota; kingdom Metazoa; phylum Arthropoda; class Insecta; order Lepidoptera; family Saturniidae; genus Antheraea; species Antheraea pernyi. The sequence goes on along the minus strand of MU158762.1, from coordinate 1,314,729 downwards.
AGAACGGAAGCGAGCAAACCAATAACAGGCGGTGCGTCGGTTTGTAGTGTTAGCTCCGTAAACGTCGTTGATGTTGCGTGCCGCTTGTGCCGCGTTGCTGCCGCGACGATACTCATATTCCATAATTACTCGAATTTTTAACGTATTCATGATGACAAAAAAGATTGAAATGCGATGAAATTGTAACACTAATAAATAAACAAATGACTACTTTTGGAAAAAAAATTCCATGTTTTTAAAATAAAATTAATTTTTAAATTAGAATTAGAATAGCCAAGCAAAAACTATTTTGATTTGAAATGGCCAGTACTGCAGAACGGCTAGGTTATGAGGTTATGAGTATAACAGCAAATCATGGAAACACAAATTTACTACCAATATGATTTGTCACAATATATTGCCTAAAGTACGATAGCTTTGACAAAAAAAACAGTCCATGTACCAGTGTGTAGGCGCGGAGGAAGTGAAACTTCATTGGCTTATGTGTATTAAAATATATATATGAGAACACTCATAAACGATATACTATAGGAAGTCCCGTACTATAAATACTTAACTATACATTTACTCTATTTTTTATGTCATTGGAGGCAAACGAACAGGTGGGTCACCTGATGTTAAGTGATCACCGTCGTCCATAGACACTAGCAACACCAAGGGAGTCGTGTATTGTCAGCATGTGTTTATGGTAGAGGGGAAAGAGAGAAGGGATGTTTTCCTCCGACGCTTTCACTGACCTAACGAAACGCAACAATACAAGACCTATTACTTCACGTCGGTTTTCATTTAGACTCATTTTGGTAGATTACTAGACCCAGACAGACATTTATACATACTTACCTTAAGTCTCAAGCTTAACGCGTATCGAATTGTTTTCCCTACCGTGCCATAAAAAGTTTCAGCTCAATAAACGAATATTATACATAACTTTAAACTAATTCAATAGTCCTCGTGGCAACCGTAACATTACCGAACGCTTTTTTCGTTAATTTCGCTCTTACATTTTACGATCTCATTTTGCAAATAGAGAACGTAATAAAAAATCTCGTAAAGGTGTGGACAGAGTACACTAGAAGCGCGATAAACAAAATTCATTGTACCGAAATAAGCTGTAAGATTGTTGATAGGTCACCCTTTCGATATTCTGGTCATGAGTCCTAAAATCTAAATTATATAGATCATGACCCGGGTTGGATATTTATCTATACATATAATAAAGACGAAGCGTCTGTATATAATACCAAAATAACAACTTTTTACTGCTTTGATATAAAAATAAACGCACTATTCGTAACAAACATCAAATTTTTTTTTATTGTCGGTCTTTCTATCTTTTTGTTCCGGGTAATTTCCGAAACCGATTTTGACGGAAAATTCAATGGCAAATAACTGAAATTATTGCGAGTGATATAGGCTACTTTATTTTAGATTACCCACGGCTTCATCCACAGTGCTATCTTCAAAACGGTTGGACCGATTTTCACGGGACTTTTACTGAAAGATAACTGGAGTTATAGGATTTGACTTAGGCTATTATTATATATATATTTATTATTATTATATATATATATTTATAGTGGATTGGCTATTATGTGCGATTTTGTCAGTAGTACGGTATCCTAGACGGTGGAACCGAATTTCATGGGACTTTTACTGGCAAATAGTTGACCTTATAAAGAGTAACATGGACTCTTTTATTTTTCGTTATAACTTACTTTATCTGCGAGAAATATCCGAAATGATTGAACCAATTTTTCAGGACTTTCATTGGTAGATAACTGAAGTTATTAGAACTAACTAATAGGCTATTTAATTTTAAACTAACTGTTACTCACGACTTCGTTCGACTTTAACAAAAATATATTAATCGCTGTTAACATATGTATTGAGGTGTGCGTGTGTGAGGTGTGCGCTGGAGTCCAAGTAATAAATAAATAATTGAAATATACGTATATTTATATATAAATTACGTGTGTATGTCACTGAACTCCTCCTAAACGGCTGAACCGATTTGGATGAAATTTTGTGTGCGTGTTCCAGTGGACCCGAGAATGCTTTAGATTGGGCCCAGTAGGTGGCGCTGCGGTTGAATTTTAGGTTTTTTATTATTATCAAGGCAGAACAACGTCCGCCCGGTCCGCTAGTATTTGTATGTATTTTGAATTATATTGTCTTTGTGGTCAGTGTAGTGGTTTCATTACGATGTTATTCTTCACGGAAATTTTCTATTCGGCTGCTAGGATTCAAACCTACGTCCAGCGACGCTATGTCCAAACAGAATATCAACTAATCCATCATACTAAGTAATATTGTGATCAAATCCATACATAAAAATTTTATGTATATTTAATATAAGAGTAGCAAAATAATCACTTTGTCCGCAACCTTAGCTCTGTTTCTTTGGGAGTATTAGCCGTCGATGCACGCATTAAATAAGATTTATAGGGGTTGCTCGTAAAAGCGACTTAAGCTCTTAAGGGCGAGTTATCGGGACCTGTACTCTCAACTACTACGTAGTGTACAAATTGAAGCAATGGTAGTAAAAATGATTGCTAGCTTCGAAGCTATCGAAAATTCAATGATGGAGATGAAAGTGACCAAGCTATAGTTAGGCTATTTTCTAGTGGTCGTCTTGGTAGTAATAACCCTCAAATCTCCAAGCACTTGTCGGTCAGTTGCGCCAGCTGCGTTTGAGGTTAAATTATATACTTGTACCTTGTATACGGTCACTTTGAGTACCGGAGCGATTATGGCTGTACTGTAACTTATATCCAGTTTTTGACAATAAATTATTTTGCTATAACTTGATTTTATTATAATGAAAAAAGATTTATTGTCTAATATTGATAGCGTTTTATGTATTACAGTTTGATTGTTGTATATAATTGACGTAGATTTAAGCAATAACAAAGAACATATGTTATGTGATTTGTGAAAAATTATCATGAGAGTTCTTTGAAAAACATTTTAACAAGAAGGAGCATAAATTATGAAGATATCAATTATAAGGTGCCAAAAAACTCAGGAATATTTGACCAACGTTGCCTACATTTTGCTAGACCTTTGCTTTCACGTTTCACTGAAGTAAGAAACGTTTATTTATATTTGTAAAAGTGTTAAAAAGTTAAATACTAAATACTGCTAATTTCAGTTTTAAAGAAACTTTAGGTAACTTTTAACCAAAAGATGGTTAAGAACCACCACTGTTGTTATGTAGCTGTAGAGTATACATTTTAAACATAATTAAAATATATTACGGATGAAATATAGAAAGAAGAAAGAAAGAAATATATTGATTGCCATAGTATAGTGTACAAAAAAAACCTTAACCGTAAAAAAGTAAAAACATATGACTCAAAGGCAACAATTAAATGAAAGAACGAGCTATCTCGACTGTGGCACCATCTTTTAACAATAAATATAAGCATCAGTGGATGAGTAAATGCAATACAAAGTCCGTTTTGTCACGAATACCCAGTATCTATACTAATATAAGCTGAAGAGCTTGTTTGCTTGAACGCGCTAATCTCAACTACTGATCCGAATTGAAAAATTATTTCAGTGTTAGATAGCTCTATTATCAAGAAAGGCTATAGACTATATATCGTTACGCTAAGATTAACAGCATCGGAGCACCAATTAATAATGTTTCAAAATCGGGTTTTTTCCTTTTAAGAGCTTCCGCTGCGTTAGTCCAAAGGATATATTCCACACAGATGAAATCACAGGCAGAAGTTAGTCTTTTATAATGCAAGTGAATTCTTATAGTGGTGTTTTTATTTGTTATTTAAATGTTTTCCTAACTCCCATATATAAGGAATATAAATAAAAAGCTCCACGGGCAATCGTTTGAACATTATTACATCGTTAACTCCTCGTAAATTATATTGCCTCGTAAAGTATCAATTAACTCCAATTTTTTTTATTAGACCGCTGGTTTATGGCGCCAATTTATGTTTTAATACCTCTTAATATTGAACAGCGTAGTTTAAGACTGATTTAGTAACTTTGAATGTAGTAAAGTTTTTATAGTCCCGAATTTTAGTTCCATCGTGTTTTTAATGGAGTTTTATTAGCAACGTTGAAAAAAATAACAAATATTGATCGTATTTAAAAACTGTGGAAACCGGAGCCGCATTGCTAGAAGCCGGTTCTTCTCGGTGACTGGGCTGTTTTCCGATCCGGTAGTAGCTTTGACGTTCATAAGCGCTTTCTCAGGGCCTAACTTGAATAAAGGATATTTTGATTTTGCACCTAACTCAAACAAAATATCTCATTGGGATATACTGGGTGACAGTTGTGGCCAATCGGTAGAAATATTTAATTCTTTTTCTTTTCTATCTCTTTCAAATTGACTAAGTTTCAACAAACAAACAAATCCTCTTTTATCATAAGTGGTAGACCCACGTTGTAGGTATTAATGGTTTCAGCATGAATGTGTCGGCTCGCCCAGGGTACTACCACCCGGCCCACAGAAAACCGACTTGAAGTAATAGTGCTTGCATTGTCGCGTTTGGTTTGGTCAGTGAGAGCGCCGGAGACCCACCTACCTTCCTCCCCCCCCTCCCCCATACACAGGTTAGCAACGCACTTGCGACTCCCCTGGTGTTGCTAGTGTCTATAAACGATGGTGATCACTTAACATCAGGTGACCAATCTGTTCGTTTGCCTCCTTTGATATAAAAAAATAATAAATAAATAAATAATTAATTATAATTCGTTTCAAATTTTGTGTTAAGATTAACATCCGTTTATCAGCATATATAGGCTCCCATCGAAAATCAGCGCTGCAGTACTACTTACAGTATTGCAGATTTTTGCGGAATGGGTTCGCCAATCGTTGGACATCTATTTTTCATTTTTAAAATGTTTTTTTTTCTGTCTAATTAGTTTGTGTAATTTAATTTAATTGTATGGTTGTTCCAACAATAAAGTATTTGTTTCTTTCTTCTTTCTTTATTTCTAATTTAAACTGACATTTTCAAACTATTCCAAATATTGAAGCGCCAAAAAATGAATCTAATCGTTTATATACTTACGATATCAAATTTATACATTGCCTCCAAGAAAAGCCTGAAGGGAACGCAACTATATAATAAACGTATGTATTATTTTATCTGTGTACATAATTATAGGAATGTTTTCACCGTTTGCAGCATTTTAAATTGAATCGCCTTTGAAAGTGCTCGAGAAGAAGTTCGAATTCCTTTTAACGTTTCAAGCCTTTTGATTAAATCCTCTTGTACAGTAAAGTTCTTTAACTGTAGCTGCACTTCAAAGAATTTCTTATTGGAAATGGCGGATTTATTTTGACTCGATTTTGTTTTGTAATTTATTATTTTAATTGGCTTAAACGTATATAATTAACATCTGTATGAGGCAACTTATGAAGTTCTCAGCTTTTGATGTGAAGGCAGTCTGCTGGTCTTGATACTCTTTAAAATAAGTCGCTACTGAGTGTTAGGCTGTTAGGGTTTATAGAAACACTAGAAAATTTTGATCTAATTTCGAAAAAAATATTTAATCAATTTAACCATGTCGACCAGGTGACAAATACTTAGCAAGTAGGTGCAGAAATCCCATATAATAGAACTTAGGTAACCTAGATTTTGTAAAAAAAAACGGCATGACGTTACGTATGGCATACAAGAAATATTGACAAAATAGCCTGTTAGTGCAAAAACATATGTACCTGTATACTTAAAGATTCGTCGATACAATTTTGCTTATATTTCGATATTTTTGGACTCGGCTTTTATTATGACAATCTAACTATATCAACTGGGTGATAGAAACCCAAATGTGTTTAAGCACCGATAAATTTATAAATTGGTGTTCCTCTTGACACCGCGATATAGCTGTACCAAGATATTGTACAGCGCCATCTATCAGTGCACAATCTAAATCTAAAAATCTACTTAACAGTCGTCACATGTTGTATACTCTGAAGGACTGATCAAAGTTTTTGGGGTGGAGTTTACAATAAGGTCCTAACAAATAGTACTAATCTGTGGAATAGCACATTCAAGCAATATATCTTGCAGGTTTTAGTGTCAAAAGAGTGCGAGATAATCCCCTCCCTTTACAGCCGCTAAAAACGACTGTGAACGATGACTTATACAAGTTTAAAACAAAAGTATAATGAATAATAACTCATCAAATTTGTATCTGGTTCTTCTCGATGACTGGGATTTTTACCAAACTGGTGGAACTTTTAACAAACATAAGTGCTTTTGAAAGACTTAATCTCAAAGGAATATAAATAATTTTGTTTTAACTGCAACGTAGCGACTGAGATAGGAAATTAGCGTTGTATTGATGTCGCGTTAGTACTTTGTGATGAGAGCACTTCTTCAGGAGTGGCAAAGAAAATAAGTGATATGAAAAAGGAAATATAAATTAATAACGTATGTTTCTTTAGATTTATTCAATAAAAATAATTAATAACCAAATAAGATTATATAAAATGTGAAAACTCTTCTCTATTTTCTCAATTAAAAAACCTACAACTTATAATTTATATTTTTCTCTTCTTTTCCGATAAGTTCTAATTGCTTTGTATTACTTAAGCGATGAAGCTTCATTGGCTTTTGTATTAGCTTTGTGTCTTAGACTTTAAAGCCTTATTAAGTATTGACTGATGGCAGCAAATACGTTCTTGTGAAAATAGTTTTGCTTTCTGAAAACTAGTTATTTCATCTGGATTAACTCTGAGCTGTCCTTTTTTAATTCTCTCGCTGCTATTTAGTTATTTCAGCGATTTTAAATGGTATCTATTATTTTTTATCATTATTACTTAACCACTATAGAAAAATGAAATGATATAGCTTGAGTAATACCCTGAAAACCACTATCTGTTTATAAGAAACTTGTCAAAATCAATACAGCTCCTTCGAAAGTTAGACCAGATAAATAACAGATATAATTTTATTTATATGCCTTTTATTTTAACTTTATATAACTAGCTGTGCCCGCGACTTCGTCCGCGTGGAACCTGATGTACAAAACAGTGACAAATAAAGTCATCTGAATGTATTAAGTCTGATTATTATCAACTTTTCTCTCGTACTTAAGTCGCGTCGTCATTGAAATAGGTTTTGATAGACCGAACCGATTTTAACGAAACAAAGACTACATGTAGATTGAAATATATTTATATAATTACTTTTAATTATATAAATATAATTACCAGCAACATTTTTTTTTACAAAAATCAAAAAAATACGTTAGATTGACATTTTTATTATGTGTATAGATACTCCCCATGTATTGGAAGACTATTCTTTTTATCTGCTATAAGTTTTCTTAGCAATACCTACGAAATATACGACTAAAATTACAATACATAACTTTGTATACAAATACTCAAATAAAACAAAAGGTGGACAACGATTTATAAATTCCTCTAAAACGCAAAGACAATAAATTTTAAAGAAATTCCGAAGCGAATATTGGATAAATTCCAATACGAGGTTATACTAGAAATATGTCTCCAAGTTTTCAAAGCAGATATCCGTCATAACGCGGAAGCAATATTCAAAGATCTCCCACATCTGTGGAAGGTAATATTGTAACTCGAAAGCTTATCGTAAAAATAATTATTAATTGTCAGTCCAAATGTACATAAAACTAATAGTATAACTGTTTCTGATTTTAGTCTTAGAAATTTCTATTTCAGTTTAATAAAAAAATCCTGTACGGTCAAAGGACCCCCGTCAGGAACGCATTTGTGCGTAAAATAAGGAATTAAATCAAAAATTTTAGGTAAACGTATGAATTTATAAAAAAAAAAACTTGGCATAAGAATAATCATACGCATTTACGGGAAATTTTGTAGACCACCTTGTTTTCAATTAACAAGACCAAGACCACGAAACGACAATAGAACGAGAAGACCAGACTCAAGAGGACAATCAATTATTTGGGGCACCTGGCTAATTGATTAATATCACCCCCCCCCCTTTTTTTCGAACTGACTATGCTATTGACCTGGCAAGGTCTTTACAGCTTCACCGGACTACTTGATTAATATCAGATCGAGAGTCGCGTGTCATTAAAAGACTGCGACCATATGAAAGCGCGGGCTAACTGTACTGTGACGCCATCTCTAAACGACAATCAAAATCTTGTACGATTAAATGAAATGCAAAGTCAGTTGTATCTCGAACAAATTGTATTAAAAAGTGATAAATAAAAAAAGTGTGTGTGTGTACTTATGTACACGCGTTAGAAGTTACACTTCTTTGACGTAACAAGATAAAAAAAAAATTATGTTATAAAAAAACGACACTAACAATAAAAAAAGTTGACTATAACTAACTTCATGGTGTTGGTTTTTCGTGACGGTGTGCGCGCGCATCGTAATAACTTCAGGGTGTCGGTTTTTGGAGCCGGTGTGCGCGCGCATTGTAAAAATTTACTTTCATCAGTTTTCCCTAACGCGCCAAAAGAAGTATAACTTCAAAAAGAAAATGCTCGCAAGCACACACACTCGTCCATAATAGAAATATACAATGAAAGAGAGACAGTATTAAGGATGGGACATCTATAACGCTTTTCTCTTATAAGAGAACCGCGTTATAGAACTTCATTCCAAAAGTACAATGCTAATAACACAATGAACTAAACAAACCTTTTTTGAACTGCAGTGTCTCAGTCCAAAAGGTTCGAATGACAACGTGCGGTAACATTGGAAGTGTTCCAAGCCTGTCCTAACGAAATAAAAAAAAATTAAACATGGCATTCGCTATGTCATCAAATTGGATTCAGGTCATTTTTAAACGTCACGACACATTTAAAGCTTCGAACTATGGTAATAGAACAATACGGATAATTTAAAGAGTACGGCAATACCACAGTCGTAATACAATTTTTATATTCTCTTTTTTTGCATCATAATACCTAAGGTATCCCTAAGTCCTCGAAATAGATGACTTGAATATTGCTCAGCATAATCTAAGGGAATGCTGAGCTTGCAGCTATAAATTTAAGTTCTAGACTTAACGGTATGATGATAAGTCTGAGTGCCTTCTATAGATTCACCCGTAGATTCAATGAATGCTATTCATACAATCGAGAGTTTTATGGTAGAATCCAGAGAGTTTGCATGACGTCACATACAAGCGATTTGTTTATTGCAAAAGCCTTCCGAATACCTGTATAAATCGATTTAAGTGGGATATATTAGCAAAGCCTACGACTTCACACGTGTTTAGTTTATTTAATATAATAAATCGTTGAATTGTAACAAAATGAATATTGTGTAAATATAAAAGGTTAACGTTATACAGTCTTTTAGGTAATAGTGTTAGATTTTAAAGTAAAGTGTCAAAATACATTGCTGATTTGCCAGATATTAAGTTCAAGCACATAGTAATGGTAATTTAAATACTAAAAACAGCAACAAACTGGTCATTCCATGCTTCAGGCTCACTAAGTTCAAAAACAGTTTTTTAGGTAATAGTGTTAGGTTTTATAACTATGCCCCAAAACACATTACCGATTTGCCGGATAGTGAGTTCAAGATGCCAAGCGGGTCTTAATGTATAAAGGCTATAGGGAGAATCAATATGTGAACGATGGTGACGTCTGGATATGACGCCTCTCTCTGTGCATCGACCACCAGGCCAGTCATTGTTACCATAGATAATACACTATATACTGAGAATTGTTACGCTCGGTACGTAGACGCACGCGTGAATTGCACATTGTCTATTATTTGATACCCAGAATTATCCATATTAGGAACACATTAAGTTATATAGTAAAGACTCAATACACACACATACTCTACAGTATAAACTTTACATGTTCATAAATATATGTTATGTAAAATGAAAAGATAAACAATATAGAGTTTCTTACCGGTTCTTATCGATGACTGGGTTGTTTGTTCCTCAGGACCTAAACTGAATAAAGAATTTTTGGTTTTGATTTATACATGTTGATGTACAAGGCCATTTATTGTCGTGATATTGCACAAATATTTGCCATATTTCACAACGATCAGTCGAGCGGTGCGAAAAGTGATCTAAGGCATCACTTTAAGTCTTAATTATTATTATCTTTGACAGAATTAGATTTCTTCACAATATTTTTCTATCACCATAAGCCGTATTATTATTGGACTGAAAATTATCGTAAAATTTTGCATAGGTATAATATATGAGGTACCTTTTATCCAAAAAAATCTGCAAGGGTAGGTCAAATTTACATTAAAGCGAACAAAACCGCAAGCAAAAGCTAGTCTATACTAATATTATAAAGCTGAAGAGTTTACTTGAATGCGCTAATCTCAGGGATTACTGGTTTGATTTGAAACAGTATTTCTGTGTAAGATAGCTCATTTATTGAGGAAGGCTATAGGCTACATATCATCACGCTAAGACTAATAGGAGGAAGCTAGTTATTTATAAAGTTACAAATAAAGACAAAACCGCAAATGACTGCTGGTATTTGATATACTAACAGAGAATCACAAAATTCGGTCGATTCTAGTAAAAAACAAAAAAAAATTATCTGTAAGTGGTTAACTACAATCTACACCATAGTTATCAAGTAAGCAAAACAAGAAGAACTAATGAGAAATTTGAGTTAAAACTTTCTGAATTGCACTCCAAAGATTTCCTTATTAAAACTCGCTCGGAATAAAGTTGAAGAAAACTGCATCTAAATTCTCACTTTGTAACCGACCGACGAATAAACTTAAATAAAGTTGGAGTGGCACTGTTAGAGGATAGTGAAATACAAGCGATTTTTATTCATATATCATCATATCAATCTAACATTTTATTTATTTACGATACCGAAGAAAATTTAATTGATCCGATCGCATCGGAAGAGTCAACATCGATCTGAAGATGCTCCGTGAAGGAGCGAAACACGTTTAAACGTAGTAGTATTCAATCAATTCCAGGCGGAAGTGGAAAGTAGCGTCCACTATAATATTTACCGAAGACAATACAAAGTATATAAAAACATACAACTAAGGAAGAACGATTATAAATATAAAATAAAAAAGAAACAAAGCAAACTCATTTTAATTATTTAAACAAAACTATACCAAAATTATAAATCTAAAGGGCTTACTTTTATTTATTTTATTATATATTTGAAAACCAATATTCGAGTAGATAATGATATTACAAGTTTCTTGCGATTATTTCAATCACCTAACAAGGTGGACGTTTTCGTAGAACTTTCCAGGGAGTTTTTGTGGCAAGTCGGGATCCACGTTCGGTGGTATTATTTTCTATCCACTTCACTTATGCACAACAACCGAACTATACTACGTAAAACACCGACAATATTACAAATAACAAAAGATTATATATATAAAATATAAAACCCATTAAATGACATTCCAAGATCCAGCCCGAAACTCCTAGCTCCTTGTTAAAAATTCTAAAATTTGCCAATAGAAGGCGGTGATTCAGTTTGATATTACCTATCTAAGACGTCATATATTTTAATTTGAAAACGTGTTAATATCAGAAACTGCCAATGTAATAAAACTGTTCCTATATTACATAACTATTGGAGAAATAATTACCATACAAAATGTAGGTCAGAAAGTAGACCAAGTGTGACCGAATGGGTAATGTATGCCCATAGTTCCGACTCTTAATGTCTCGTATGTTTTGTCACATTTATTGCTCAATATATAATGTTATTCTCATCAGATAACACTCCAGCCACAATCAGCTTGCGTGCCTCACTGTGGCACCGTTGTTGTGATTAATTAACTGGAGATATACTGTGGTCCACAGCAGACTATCGCAACACAATTATCTTTGCTTAAATAGTCCGGCTCCAACGCCAGCATTTTAGGTGGTTCTTGGATTTAAGGCTTACGTTATTACAACTACTCGCGCGTCATTGCGTCATGCCTGAATGTTTTAAGTTCGTCGCCTTTCGTCAACATTCCATCTATAACCAGAAGTCCTGTGGTTGATCGCAGACCTATTTATATTAGAAAAGACAAACTTGTTGAATTATATGATAACGCTATGACTCATACAGCTGTTTTAGTAATCAAAGTAGATGAAAAATTCGAGTAATCTCACCTTTGTTTAAGTTACCACAGAGTAACTGGAGGCTTAATCAATGTTGCCGTAACTAGAGATGCGTTGATCAAATAATGGATTCGATTTATTGATAGGTTATTTGGTCCTCGTTGTAATTGGATAATTGTTTCGTTTTAGACGATAATAACTATTATATATCCTTGTTATAGATAGCAGAATAATAGACAACATTTTAGAATAACTGTTGTTGGAGAATTATAAAGGGTACCTTATTCATTATTGGTGGATAGCTGTATTTGATATCTGTAGGTTTATAGCGACGGATACGTTGAGTATTAGAAGTGTAACCTCTGGGTTATAGGCGTCTTTATCTATATGTCGTAATAGCTGTAAGTTAAACCCTCGAAATAAAACACTAGCTATGCCCGCGACTTCGTTCACGTCCAATAAAAATTTTTGTGGGATGTTGTTCTTAGCTAAGCTCTTTTAAACATACCGTCTTATTACGAAAAAATATAAAAACGCGTTGAACACCTGTTTAAAAATATGATTACAAAAAAGTATCTTACATTTGTTTACGAGTGGATATTATTTAAATTAAAATATTTCCTAACACTAATCTAAGTTCACAGTTTTCATTTTAAAGCTGTATTCTATTGTATTTATATTAACCGGCAAAAGACTGTTATTGTGACTGTAACTGAAAAGTGGGTGTAATTAATTTGAAAGACGTAAATAAATTAAACAATTTTAGAGATTCACGAGTAAATCATAATTACTTCTATATGACATTTGACAATGTGTATAATCTGAGATTACGCTATTATTCCACCTTACGCGCTTTGACAGAATACATTAATCTTATATATTGCTTATGTTAACAATTACACCATTTTATTTTAACTAAAATGTCACAGTACTAATAACACATATAACTTAAAAACTTAAAAAAATTCTTCATGAAGATTGGAACAAAAATATAATTCATGAATCCAATTTGTTTGCAAAATATTTGTATGTAATAGAAGGTTTTTGAATGATGAGATTGAATTTTGCAGAGTTGCATGCATAAAAATTTTAAACCATATGCTTAGCTAGAGACCGCTTGGACACGCTTTTGTAATAAAGTATTTTAAACATATGTTCAACAAGGTTCAACATTTCAGAAATTGTTTAGTTAAACGCTTGGTAATTTTTTACCATCATAGTACACATTGTAACTTAACTTCAGATAGTATAAAGGCTAAGTAACAATCTTTCGTTAAAAACTATTCATCCATTCTATCATTCTTATCTTTGTTCGTATTATCCCTCTTGAGCTGAGATTATAGTTAACTACTGAATATAAATACAACTTGATTGGTCCCAGAAGGTGAATATATAAAATTATATTTTAACAGATTCAAAACTTTAAAATGAGTATAAATCGTATTACAGACGTTACAAGCATGTAGTTTACGGCACTTACTAGAATTCGGACTATGTACAGATAGTTTTTTTTATAACCCTTACATTGAAATAAAACAAGATTGATAAAGTGTGTACGCATTTACATAAATGTATTTTGCATTTTGCAGTGATAACTCAGTGAAATCGACGTTAGTTTAAACCTTACTGTGAAGCTGTGGTTTTGATCAAGTCATATAACTTGATAGGTTCAGACTGACTCTATCATGTTACATACATTTGGATTTTTCAAAACTGGCTGCCGACCTTTCGTAAACTCACGTGAATATAATTCAAGGGGAAACGAACGCGCTCCATCATCGTAGAATCAGAACGACTAGGGCGTGTAATCCACGAAAACCACCCGCCCCCGATATGAATCATTTTGAGTTACGGGCGGGCCAGCCCTAGCACCGGACGCAATTGTCAGGTTTTCCGAGATAAAATTACGCTTTCGTCGACGCGGGGTCGGCAGTAATAATTCATTCTTTTATTACGTTTTTTTTACATTGAAAAAGATTGCATAAGCAGAAAAATTTAAAATTCGCACCATAAAGTGAGGAATGATAAAGATATTTTATTTATTTTACCCTTAATCGTATATATGCAAGTCAATATATAGTAATTATCGATTTAATAATTAAATTAAAAAATTGAATAGTAATAAAATAAATAATTACAGATTGTTTTTTCGCAATAATCTTCGGAGTGCGTAAAAGTGATTTTGAGGTGATTGTACGTACGGACTTTTCATATTATTAAGTAGTCCTCATATAATATCTTACCTCCATAGGAGTTAAGAGGTAGTAAAAAAATTTAACAGAAATTACTAAAAAGCAGTAAAAGGGTTATACACACTTGAGCAGTAATTTACGCAAAATGAACTAACCGAGATCGAAAAAAATAGGAAAAAGGACCCTAATGTGTGTACACGTGTGTGGGGTGGAATGTGACGTAAGTGATGAGCTAGTGAATGCAATGTTACTATAGAACTCTTGCGGCATGCTAGAGGGCTCCACGCCAAGGTATCGAACACATACATTAGACGCTACGGATGGGTCCACGACGAGTATGCGGGAACGAAATTCATTGTCAGACGATTGCGACGTGATCTGTAGATAGGTAGGCGTGGGCGCACACGTGCTCTCTTTGAAGAAATGAAGGGCTTGGTATCTCGCTAATATTATAATATATTTATTTTCTTTCCCACTTAGCGTACTTTCTCATCTATAAGATATTTTCTATTTACTCCGTTCCTACATATTGTAGTGCAATATTATTTAACCTTCATAAGGTAAACTTCATCGTTTATTTATATAATAGCAGGCCCGGCATACATTGTGCCGCCCTGATAATTAAATAAAATCCTGACAAATTATATACCTAAACAATCCTCATGAATCACTTTATCTACTGGAAAATACCGCAAGAAAATCCGTTCAGTAGTTATTGAGCTTATCGCGAATAGACAGACAGACAGACGTGGCACAGGACTTTATTTTATAATATGTAGTGATGTAGGTTAGGTTACAAACAGAGTCAATATCAATAGATAGATTATTATTAGAATAAAGTGTACAGTTCCGTTTTTGCTCACATAACCCTATTTACCGGCACCAAGTGCATGCGTATCAAATATTATTGACGTATAATGTAATTTAAATAATTAAAATTTTTAAAATGTAACTATAAAATAAAACAATTACAATCGAACGCGTGAAGTTAACTTATATAAGATTACATTTTTAAATATTATCCACAAAAGTGAAAAAATTGTAAATATATTGAGAATCATAACCGTTTTCATTTTTTAATTGCTTTTAAGTAATAGCCGTAATACTTTCGAAGAAAATATCAATTTTATCTTTATAGCCTTATATGCAAAGTTGTATAGTCTCATTAATCTATTTATCGTTCATTATAAATTGGTTCTAAAATCGTTTTTTTTTAATGCTGTCAACGATTAAGGCGTTCACCAAATAAAAAAATACCTTTTAGCTTTGCAATACAACTAAAATATTAGACGTCCCTTCTACAGACAGAAGTACTTTTTAATTAAATCTCACAAAGATTACAATGAAAACACTAATTTACATTTTATTGACAACTTCTAATCAAAAAATTCTGAAACTTATTATTTGCCTGAAGACAATCACTTTGAAGTCCCTATTGAATCCATTTTAGTCCTGTAAATAATGAACGAATTAATCAACACGGCATTATGTAAAGAATAAAGCAAAAACCACTACCATGATGTCCTTTTATTCGATAGTAGATTTATAAGTGAGATAAAATCGAGTATAGAGTGATAAATTATTTTATGCCAATAACCCGCCTCGGTTTCACATAGGGATAATGTACTAATGTGACGTCATAATTATTAAAACATTTTAAATCAAATCAAAAATATTTTATTCAATTAAGGTCCTAAGAAGGCGCTTTTGAAGGTCAAGACTACCACCAGTTTGGAAAACAGCTCAATTACCAAAAAGAACCGGCTAGAAACTCAATCGGATTCATCATTCCAACATACATTTCAATCTCGAGAACATTTCAATTGATATTTCGCCGCTTTGATATTTACAAGTTCACCAAATTCATAGACTAATAAGGATTAATAGCTAAATTAGTGCTAAAAGACCCTTTTTTTAAAATATGTTAATATTAAAATGGCTTTGTGAATTCTGTAGTACTTTTTTGTAAGCATTGTTAAGTTGCTTCGGTCAATGTTATTGTTGTAAGTTAAGATGTGTAATTTAGTAGTACACTATTTTTATGCATGTACTAAGGTTTAGCCAGAGCTATCAACGTAAGCGTCCGTAAAGTCCTCTTACGACTTTATTGGAATACTTTGATTTTTATCCAATTTTTTATAAATATAATATACATATATTATACATACAAATCTTCTGGAAGATATTTTCTAAACGATAATAACAACCCTATCAAAATCCATTGCGTAGTTTGGATGAACTAAGGGAGCATACAAACATACACGAAAAGCAACTTTATTTTATAATGTTTACAGATATATATTTATAGATGAATGGTGGTCGCGGAGTCATTAGTATGTTCTTGTTTTATTCCTAGAAACTTCGTACGAATCTAATCTGAATTAATTGTGAATTTCTTATATTTATATTTCTAATTTTGCAATCGTTGTTGCACCGATTTTAAATTAATTATCACATTGCACGTAAAAAAGGCCCACTACAGGGTCATAGGCCTTTATCCGAACGAAGGTATGGTAATAATTACCACGTCAGCCTACAACGTATTAGCGATTACTAACTTCTCTTTTTATATTAATTATTTTAAATTATCAAAGGTGGGTAATAAGATAAAATAAATATTCGAAAATAAAATAAATAGTAAGGGACTTAAAAGCTTTTTCACGTCGACATAATGATGTGAAAAGACGACACGAGTCTTTCAATCGCTCTCCAGCGCCCTCTTTAAACTGTTGTTTGTCTGTTTAAAACTCGACAACATTATTAGGCTAGGCAATTTGTCAAATTACCTTGAATAAAGCGAATCTCTTTAGAGGGTACTTTAATCTGAAAATCCAGCTTTGGTAAAGTCGATGTAATATATCTATATATATGTACTACTACTATGTACCTATGTATATACTACTAAGTGTCTATATATGTACGAGGATTTGAAGTCTATAAACTCCGACAATGTTTGATGACCAAGCACCATAAAAATGGACACAGCGTAGTATTTTTTATGGAGATTTTTTTGTTGTTAAGTTTACTGCAACTGGTCACTAGATGGCACTAAACTATAACTTAATATAGTGAAGCAGTGGTCAGTTGTTCGGACAATATTTTAAAGGTTTATTTTTTTTTAAACGCTCTAATCTCTTCAACTTTCAGTTAAAACTGAAAAATATTTTTTGTATTTTAGTCTACTAAGGATATGGCTTGTAGAATATCACGCTATGACCTGTAGGAGCCGAGCAATTACCATACAAAATGTAGGTCGGTGGTGGAATATAGTAAAATGGCGGACAAGCCGTAATATAACGGGAATCAGGGATAGGAAAAATGAACGGTAATGTAATGTACAGACAGTAAAATATATGACTACAGTTTTAGAATTAACTCTAAAATACAGTTAAAATATTAACTTTGCAAATTGTTTCTAAAACAAAGGTGAGCTTCATCGTCGACTTTCTAAAATATATCTTTCTCTATTGAATTTTTAAATTAATTAAAGTGTGAATTATTTAAAAATCATATTGTTTAAATTGAAATTATTATCATTAGTATATCTTTCACATGTATTGGCACTCCAAATAATAATTATATACTTTTTTATACAGTTTATTAATTCATCAAACATATAATGTGCTACACACTCTCAAAACAAAACATCAATATTAGATGTTCACAGGTTCTTATAGTACGCGTTGCTAGTCTAATGCAAGCCGCGCTAAGCACAATACAGTCGGTCATGCTTATTAGCATGTCATGACGCGAATTTATAAATTTATCTCCTGCCAAAAAAAAAATACGCTCAACGCGTCTAAAGAAGTTTTCTCTTAAAAAAGGGTTTAGATACAAAAGAGACTACTGCAGTTCTACTCCATCAGTGATATAACGTGATAGTAAATAAATATATTAAGTAGAAAATGTCTATTTATCAAAATTCCCTAAAGAAAAATCGGGACAAGTTTTAAAAAGTTTTGTAACAACAAATTCTCCAAGGGAAAACGACAAATGAATCAGTAATAGAGATCGTTTTGTACGAACCGCCAGATCTTGTCAAATGCTACCAATTTATAAAGGGTTCAGTATTATATAGTTTTTAAACCTTTTTAATTAAAGAAACAGTGCGTGTATCAGTGCGTACACGAGGAGGAAGTGAAACTTCTTAGGCTTATATGTATTGACAAAAAAAAACCAATACACAAAGTCTCGAATAAAAGTAGCGCTCAAAACCAGCCGCAAAAACTCCACAATATACATACGTTATAGTATGCGATAAACTTACGATTTTTTTTAAATCGATTTTAAATAAAATCATTTGGAATCTAAAAGTGTTTAAAGGGCTGCATTTGAAATTCGCATTTTGATATAAAGATTGAAGGGGATCGGAGTAGCGTGGGAAAGGGGCGATTTCCCCTCCCCGCGGAAAGTCTTAGTTACTAAGATATTTATGATCAAAGTTTTGAGGTTATGTGTCATTTCCGAACAAGCATTGGTAATTTTGTACATATGATTTTGTCTCGGTTTGGTTAGGTTAGACTTGCGAAAAATATAATCTGAGCGCGATGCATTTTATACAAAAGTGTCGTATTTAATTATATATATATATATATGAGAACTTTCGTATACTACTAGACCCAGACATACACTTATACATACTTACACTAACACACAAATACATATCTCTCTACCTTAAGCGTAACGGGTAACGAAGATTTTTCCCTACCGTGATATTAAAAGTTTTCCTTCAATAATATTGATTTAACGATATAAACAGATTTTCACCAAAATATATCCAAAAACGAATTACAAAGTTTTTATTTTAAAAGATGACAGCGCTATTTATTTATGTGATAGATCGGACATAGCCTTAACAATATTTAGATTAATATTATGGACAAGTGATTATATTGTACCTCGGGGTAAGCAGAACTGATTCGCTGGCTCCAAAACGTGACAAACTATTAAGAGTCATTGCGACGGATTTATCCACATCTGTATGGTAGTAGCAATTGTTACTAACCTCGGTTACTGAATTTAGACTGGTGTATCCTGCAACGTGACACATAGTATATACTGGTCTAGTAGGACATAGCCTTTGTATCTTACTACTCAGTATGAAGAGACAATGCGTGGCGCATTGCTTGGAAAACAAGTTAAAGATGGCGACCGCACCGACGACCTGGTAAAAGTTTCAGAAGCTTGGCTATGAACGCAGCAATATTGGTAGAAGGAAACCAGCATAATGTTTTTTGTCTGACTACATTATAGATCAAATGAAATCAGAAATGTTTTATTCAATTTAGGTTCTAAGGAGGCTCTTTTTTGAACATTAAAACTAACACCGATTCGAAAAACATTCATCGAGAAGAACCAGCAAGTAACTCGATCAGGTTTATGTTTTTACCATAACCTATATGACAATTGTTTTTAACACAGACAGGAGTTGCATTTATTTTTCTATTATAGTTTTCTTATTTTATACTATTATAATGGTTTAATGTATCTAATATTATGTTATTATTACTGAGAAAACTCTGAACCCACGAATCCTGAAAAAAAAAACTGAAAATACAGTCCTCGGGAACAGTCTAAAGTTGGCTAGTTTTCTGTTACATAAAAATGGCAATATAGCAAGCAAACCATAATCTTGAGGAACTTCGTTTGTAACCGGAACGGTAGTGCCGCTCAAGCAGACACTATAAATAGCCTACCAAAGCTAAAGCCTACAGAAAAATTGTAAGACTAAAAGATCCCATGAAACTTTGTAAGTATATGATAATAACCATAAATACAGTGGTACAACATAATAATCCCAAGGAGGGTTGATGTCAGGTAGGCGGCCGATCGTAAAAATTAAGCCAAATCATATACCACAACATAATAAATATATTGTACCAACCCTTCTTATGTGGGATCAGGGTAAGAAGACGAAGAAGCACAGAGAGGAGTAAATTCCAGACATTACCATCGTTCACATAATGATCCACCGTACAATAGCCTTTTAACGCTGAAACCCGCTTAACATGGTACGTAGTTGTAAAACCTAACACCTTAATGGTACCTATAATGGCAAATAATATTAAAATATAATAGTTACAAATGTTCTACTGTGAATATGCTTTAATATGTTTTTACAAAACAATAAAAGTGGCCTATTAAATTATTTTGTGAGTGTAATTTAGTTTAACATCATCTGTCTATATCTATCGAAACTGCTTTTACATATTAATATTAGTGTTGATCTCATTTTGTTTTCGCAATTCAAAAGTAGATGGCGGTAAACATTTACAATAATAATGTTTACAGTTATCGTAAATCGATTCTTATTGTTGAAGTTGGCCATTTTAAGCTTATGTTATCCGAACCATAATAACGAATCGATGAACACCTTATTCATCATGATTGGATGAATAGTTTAGGCGCTACGGAAGAACCCACGTAAACAGAAATATACAAACATAGACTGCTAAAATCATAACCCATTCTTTTGGTTTCATCTTAGTCGAATAAAAAAACTGTTACTGATCTCAAAGAACTGTTACCTACGACTTGGAGATGTACCTTTACGTCCATCGTGTCACGGTTCGTTTTATAAGACGGCCTAAGTAACCATAAAACAAGAAAAAGAAAAGAAAGTTTAGAAGTATACAATCCTCAGAGACAAGTATAATTAAGAAAAAGAAATTAGTTATAGCCTAGTTGTAACGTCTACAGTTCGTCGGATTAATAAAGGCATTATCTTACAATTACGGTCGAACTGGTACGTTATAACGTATGATTTTGCGGATTCGGAACGCTTTTAAATTTACACTGGCCGTGGTCACCATCCTACTGGCTTCAACGAATTTAATTAATTGATTTTAAAGTCATTTCTGACATATTATATTTTCCTTGGCTTGGAACGCATCCTCTATCCTATTCTTATGCAAAATACCATTCCGTATTTGTGACATCATGATGGAACCTATCCTCGCGAATAAGTCTGAATAAGACATAAGATAGGAGAAAGACTAATTCTTGACACACCGGTAGGGATATACCAAATTCTACGTACTTCCAAATTAATAACGGTTGTAGATGAGCAAAAAATCATAACCTAGCCGTATGTCATTAGGTGATTCAAAATTAGATCATTAGAATCTAGGAGTATCAAGCGATGAATTTAAGTTAAAAAATAACGGAAAAAAAACATACACAACAACACCAATAATAATATATTATATCGCCACAACACCCTAAGGTTGAAATTCATCTGAAAGCATGTCGAAGTCATTATTGCACCAAGATTGTTACAGGAAATCGGATTTTTAATTGACGGTTCTTCGGAGATGAATTCGTTTCTACGGTTAATTTAAATTATGTTCGAAGCGGATGTACATTTATATGTATAGAGAAAATCTATACAGGTTTTTGGCTATTTATTTCCCACTTGAGGGTGGTAGATAGCTAAGTAGGCATTAGAAAAAACCTTAGCATGTTACGGTTTCACCACGATGTTTACCTTGACCGAAACTCTCGAACCTACGTGAGTGGACTACGTTGCGAAAACACATTTCGTTTTCGTTTGTCATCAAAAGTAAATAATGCTCGTACAAACCCCCACCCCCTAGCTAACGTTTAATGGCCAGCAGTTAACAAATCTAGAAATAGGGAATTTATAGTCTATAGACAAATTAATTCACAGTGGTTCGCTACTAGCCCAAAGGATAAGACCGCGCGCTTCACATATCAGACCTACACATCCAGATCCGCCCATACATTATGTAATCAAAAATAAGCAAATGAAAGACCTTTTAGAGCTTACGTTATACGTAAATACTTGAATGATCCTTACTGAGTTTCAAATGGGTATGATAGGTTTGTGTGACTACATATTATGTGTGAATTTATAATAAAGTCTTTTTATTCAATATTTAATTATAAAGGACAAGGATATCGTATGTATCTATAGTTATATAAAAGCTTCTACCTTTGTTTTCGAAGAAACTATGCTATTGACCTGGCAAGGTCTTAACACCTTCACCGGACTACTAAGGCGAGCGCTTAAGGCACTCAGCCGATTTTATTTGGGCAACTAGCTCAAGGGTGCACGGCACATTATATTATTATTAGAAAACTAGTAATGAAAACAGAATAATTGATAAACGACAAAAATCTGGTAACATCATATTATTGTTTCACCAGCGTTTACCATTTTAACACGTTTCAAAAGAACTTCTTTCTTTCTTTTTTTTTATTTTTGGCAACCAATATTTTAGATTATTACTGCCATTTTCGAGTAGGTAATAATATTAAAAGTCTCTTGTGATCATTTCAATTTTTTAAATAAGAGGGTGGTTCCCTTGTTATAACTTTTCATGGAGTTTTTGTGGTTTCTCAGAATTTGTGCTCCATGGCATTATTTCTCATCCACTTCACTGTGCACAATAACTGAATTATATTACGTAAACCGCCACTAATACAAGATTATGAATAAAATTGATGAACTGAGATTCTGGCAATAATCACTCAAAGGACCTTATCATTTATTTTATCAATTATTTCTTTGTGAGGACGTAAATGGGTTCAAATTTACAACAACGCCATCTGTTATCACATCAAATTAAACTCAACCAGCTGTAACATCTTGTTTTATTTTTCATCAGACATTATTGCTTACCAATTGAGCATAATACATATTTTTTCCATAAGTCTATTCGTTGTTACACATACAATAGTATAAAATCTATATATTTATATAATATAAATACATATAACAAATTAATAATAACTAAAACAATTAATTTAATTGCTTCTAATATTACTCGTAAACTAATTTAGGTATATATTTATAATTTTTAATCTATTATCACATGCATTACATACAAATGTTGTAAATTACGACTATTAGTGTTTCAGTGAATTTTAAGCTACATGAAACTGGATATTAATATATACATTTGTATATGAGATTAATAAACTCAAGAAATTTTAATGATCACAATAAAAAATGGCATATATTCATGTATATTTTCTGTGTTCTACTCGCCAATAGGTGGCGCTAAATTATGTATTATTGTAGTCACGTTATATTTTGTTATCTTATTTGGTAGAAGTTCCAGGCAGTTACTCATATTACATACATAAATACGTTATATTAAACTTGTTTATTTTATAATTATTGAACAATTATCGAGGATATAATTTGTATCGGTATCTATCCTTTACATTATTGTCAATCTAATATAATTCGGAACAAGAGTTGTATAGTTGTGAGACAATTACGTCATTCATGATGACGTCATCTTTATTGTTTAATCGATCAGTCAACCAATCGAGTACCAATAATATAAGTATTTACCTTAAAAAGCTGATATAGTAATGCAATACTCATTATAATTACGTAATAACCTTACTTTTTACATAATTTGTTTAATTAACTTTTCTTACTTAATTCAAAATGTATAAATTAAACGCGAGTGAAACCGAAGGATTTCACTAGTATATTATAAATCTTACATAATAATAATACTATAAACCTGCTAATACATATATGCTTGTAATCATTCAAGTTCACATTCTCTCAATAACAAACATTCACAGTTAATTCAAGAATCCAAATTCAATATCTTCTTTGGCTTCATCTGTGTTTCTTTTAACACTTGATAGCTGGTTTACTCGAGTTAAGTATTATAAAAAATTAAAAAATCTTATCTAATATATTATTAAAGACCTGTACAAGTGTTTTTGGTATCACCAAATCATAAAATATGTCTTCTCCTTTGCTAGTACAAAATGACCCAACTTAACGCTTCGGAGTTTTCTTAGTTAGTTATGGAGGACTTTGCGTTCGGTTACATACGGTCATTTGCTCTAAGTAGATAACATACATTTAGAATTCTTAGAGTTTCCAAAGTCAAGATGCACCTCAAGCATTTCTTTAAAATAGTCGCTACTACCACGTCAGTAATGTGGCTTATTAAAACAATTGCATTTACACGACATATTATTGTAGGAACGGCAAAATCCTACGTTATTACATTCTCTATAGCAACGCTATGAACACCACAATGCTTGCAAAAAATCATACATTACAAAGGCGAAACGATCACAATCGAGTCCTGACCGGCGTTGGTGATCTACTGACTTCGTAAGCTTCGAACAATCTACTGTTCGTCGTTGCGAATACCGTCGGCTTCTCTTCTGCTACCGTCTCATCAGTCTTTTCTGAAGGTTCGGTCTTTTCTTCTATTGTTTTCTCAACAGTGAACGTGCGTTTCGGACCCGGGAATTTTCTCGCTAACTTCGCTATTAACGGATGAAGAAGTCTTTCGTCGTAAGCGTCGCTATCTTTGCTGGTTGCCAGGCTGACGATAAGTCCTAGCGTCACACAAATAATTGTCCCGATGACGGCATACCACATGTAGGATATGGAGTACATTTGATGAAGGCCACTCGTCCTGAAATGGATTAATAAAATGTAATTTCGTTAGTATAATTTTTACCAAAAATACTTCATCTTTATGACGTGACAACAAACTTAAACATAAGTACAAACTTCCTATATAACTATATCCTCTAGTTTAACTTATAAGTTAAGTTTATAACTTAATATAACTAGTTTCTTGGTAATATATTTTGTAGTGGCCGATTGGTTACCTAATCCATCATACTAAAAATCTATTGCTAAATATCTGGTATGTATCTAAACAGTTTTTTTAAATACATCTTGGCGTAAGACAATATATATATATTCTTTGTAAAAACCTTCGATCAACAATAACTAGATAAAGGGTCACGTCCAAATCGATTTTTTTTTCGAACTGACTACACTATTTACCTAGCAAGGTCTTAACAGCTTCACCGGACTACTAATGTTTAATGTTGTTGCAGTGTTGTAAGATTTTGTGTCACTGTATCGCGCTAGCAGCGTACTCAAGGGATCCACACCGAGGGAACGAACCAAAAAAATCGAAGCTAACTGCTGTCCGCGTAAATATATACTTATGTAGCTATTCGTTTACTAAGAAAGGGAGAAAAAAAGTTTTAAGTTCAACCTAATTACAACCATGACAACATGACCTTGTAATAAAGTCACAAATGTTTAAAATATTATCTAATACTTACGATAAAACGAGAAAAGCAATAAATTACTCCCCTCACAAATGAAAAGACAACATAAACAACATTTAGTGTGAATTCAACCTTAACACGCAATAAATAAAGTTCTTTTTTCCGTTATTGTAAGTGGTTGGCGAGCCTTGGCCAAACATTTGTACAACAGGCTTAAAATCGGTAATTTTGTTGAAAATTTGATATTATTTATTAATATTAATAAGCTTAAAATATAACTTATTCAACATGTACTTAGCGAAAGTAAGATACTCCGGCCATTAAATTGCTTTATCGGGTATTATTTTTCATCTTTTGAATACACTGCGGCATTGTCAAATGTGCTTATATTGGCTGTTTCAAACAAACTAAACAAAATAAAGCTCACAAGTGAGCTGTTATTTACCGAGACGTATTATTCACGCCAACCCGATATCTAGTTATTGTTGATCAAAGGTAAAAACATTATAAATATTCAGCACATCTTTAAGCCACTCTTGAGCGATGTTTGTTGATGATCATAAGCATAAAAATATTCAATAAATATGTTGTCGTATCAGTTTATACTTAACGAGCTTCTGCCCACGACTTTGTCTGCGTGGAATAGTTACTTTAGGCTAACTGCGTGTTAGACGCATAACGCAATGACGTAATTTAATACTCACACAAAGGAATCAACAGGAGGCTCAACTTCAGTGATATTCATAGCTTTAAGGAGCGGTGCCAACCGTGCCAAAGTCTGGTTTACGCTGACTGGTTGAGTGTTTAATGCGCTCAAAGTTGTATTGGGACAGCCCTGGAAGAAAATTTATTTTTTTATTTTCTTTGCTAGCTGATTCCCGCAACTTCGTCTGCGTCGTTTATTATCTTTATTATTTTGTTATATCTCAAAGGGATTAACGTTTTCGACGAAAGCTCCCAGGCGACTTGACTTTTCCGATTTTTTTTTTGTAGGTTATAGAGCCACGCTGAAGCTATTACTGGTTTCAGCATGAATAGGTCGGCCCTCCCGGGGTAGTACCACCCTCTCATAGAAAACCGAAGTGAAGTAACAGCGCTTACATTGTTGCGATTCGTTCGGTCAGTGAGAAAGCCGGCGGCCCAACTCCCCTCCCCCTCCCCTCTTCCCCACTCCCCCTTCTCCCAAACACACGCTGGTAATGCACTTGCGACTCCTCTGGTGTCTATGGACGGTGGTGATCACTTAACATCAGGTGACCCACATGTTCGTTTGGCTACTATGATATAAAAAAACTTCCAATAGTTATTATTATATTTCAACTAATTTACAAAAAATATTGATAAATTATATTTCTAAACCTTTCTCGTGATTCTATTAATGATAACCACGTGAAAATCCGCTCAGTAGTTTTTGAGTTGATCCCGAACAGACAGACAGACAGCCGCGGCGGAGGACTTTGCTTTATAATATATAGTAGTGATATAAAAACAGTCTTGTCTATAATCCCGGATAAATAGATATATTGAGTAATAATATTCCTCAAACCTCAGTCGACGTAGGCAGCATCGCAACTTTTTTGTCTACATAGATCAAACGCCCGGCCGCCATCCAAGTCGTGATGACATGCGAAGCAAGCATTCCGACTATAGCTCCCTTTCCATTCGCAGCGGGACAAAGAGCGGCAAGTACGAAGACTCCTAGCAATGCTCCAGAAGTCGCTGACGTCACCAACAGTGACCCTTCAACCACACCACCGACGATACCGACGCATAATGAAAGGCACATTATGATCAAAGCTGAAAAGAGAAATAAAAATTCCAAATAATTTCTACAAAATTCTACAAATATAAAAGATCTCCAGTAACATTGCAATGAAACCAAGCCTACTACTGCACACGCAAACACTATACTAAATAACGAAATACTAACTTTAACTATTAGAAAGTGCTCACGGCCAAGCGACTTCATTCGATATATCACCTTATGGTATCAAATAATAAATCTTTTGTTTTATTTACATAAACAGCTACAAAAATTAATTGGGCGAGGTAATAAAAGTAAGATATGGTCATAAATGCATGTCATTTCCATACTTCTTGATAATATGTTTCTATTTTATGAAATTTGTGATGAGGGACAGCAAATGCATTGATTTAATACATCAAATGTAAGTTAACAATAATATATATTGAATACTTTATTAATGACGATGTGGATTAAGGCAGTAAACGCGCTTATCCTAACCTGGCTTTTAAGTGCAACTTGTGAAACATACTACCTACAAGTATTTGCAACAGATTTATAACTTCAAGATGGTAGCTAGTAGATCGTAAATTCTGGGTCGTTACAGAAACTCAAGCCTACTTATATTTCAAAGCGTGTACCTCGAATAGTTTATATACATAACTATATTTACTGTATATTAGAAGATTTACTAAGACTATTGGTGATATTTAGAAAATCTTGCCTGACATAATTTTGAACATTAAGTACTCACAGTAGACAACTCCAATGATTTTAATAATTGTGAGCTGTTGTTTGTCACTGATTCCTTTGAAAGCTGGAGCGGCTGACACAAAATCTTCCCATGTGACCGTTGCCAGAGAATTCACGTTCGATACCAGGAAACTAAAATATTAGTAAGTCCTTTAGAAACTTTAGGTTAACAAGTACGTTGATAGCAAAAAAGGATTTTGGTACTCACCTCAAAGCTCCATTAAACAAGCTCCCCAAAAATAATCCAAGCATTCCAGGTAAGAATCCAAACTGGTCTTCAACATAAAACGGTAATACTTCATCAGGAGCGGCAATCTGTCCATTGGCTAGCGGATCACAGTTCTTGTAC
This sequence comes from Antheraea pernyi, assembly GCA_015888305.1. Lineage (NCBI taxonomy): Eukaryota > Metazoa > Arthropoda > Insecta > Lepidoptera > Saturniidae > Antheraea > Antheraea pernyi. The sequence continues at coordinate 1,286,640 of MU158762.1, read as the reverse complement.
ACAGCATATATTGCCATACCAACAACCCAGGATAAGCTAAACAGGACCGAAACAGCAGGGACATTGGCTAAGAGTGTCCTCTTAACTCGAGCCTCGCTGGACATAGAACAGTACCGTTGGACGAAGGTTTGCTGACAACCGTAGATGGAGACGGACATGAATAGTTGTCCGATTAATGCGGAAAATGTATCGACACGCACTGTTGGATCCCATGTAAATCTGAAATAGCAACAACAAAAGATTTGTAGTAGAACAAATTGATTCAAGCGTAATATAAGCGTAAGAACTTTTGACCACAATCTAATTGGATCTTAAATGAAGATGTGACTTAAAATGTTAGTCATGTTAAACCTAGAGGTAGGCTGGCACTCAGGTCCATCTATTGGAAGACAGGAACAGGTGTATGGCGATAGATTTTCAACTTGAAGATGCTAGCTAGCCAGATGGGCTTAGAAAAAACCCTACCATGTTGTGATTTCTTCGTGATATTTTTTTCGCCGAATGCTCCGACTCAGTTGCAAGGATACGATCATCCGTCGACATGGTGTCCGAAAACGCTATCAACAAAGCCATCATCGCTTCGAACAAATGCAAAACAACTGCATAGTGTTGTGGACACTATGCACTATCTATCGACAGTCAGCCCTGACATGGCTGCTTACAATTTTCTCGACTGTTATGTGGATTGTCTATCTATCTGACTGTCTTATTAGTAAATGTACGGTGGTGACCCAATTGGGTACAGACACCTCACAGTCCGTGCTCCTATGGTATATTATACATGACTGTGTATGGGAGTCATTACTTTATTTATTTACAAGACAACAAGGGTCAATTTTAAAAATATAAATAAAATTACTAAATTACTTAATTAAAATAAGAAATTAAATGTATACAATATTGAGTTAAGTTAATTAAATAATCACCGATATGTAATGCTTCAAATAAGGACTATCGTATATGTCTACGAGTGCTTATGTCTACGATTCAGTAGGACACAATTCGTGTATCCTAATAATTTATAAAATGCATGACAAAACATTAAATTTAATTAGTTTTATTCAAAAATCTGCTGTAAGAGATTTCACCCTTATAGACGTTATCTTTGAAGAACGATATTTAATTATTAAGTAATTTTTTTAGTATATGATTTAATACTTACTGGAAAAATTTAAGCCTTCCACCTGCTATATTATCATCCACCACAACATGAGGACCTCCAGCTTTCACTGTTGCTTGTACAATGAAGGCACCACTCACAATGATCATTGTTAGGGTTTGGATAACATCAGCTCTGAAAAGACCAATAAAGTTACAAATTTACCAAATATATATAATCAACATGATTGCTTTTTAGGTAAAAAAAGTAATTTGTAACATTTATGGAAGCTTATATGAAGTTAAATCCATGAAAATAATGCAAGAAAAATTGGTTCGATAGCAAAATTTTATTAATAAATTAGTTTTAATTCACATCTTAGAAAAAGTAAAACAAATACATCGATACAATGCAGGTATCTACTAGCAAAAGCTGATAGCTGATAGCCACATTTCTTACCTTATAGCGGCAGCTAATCCTCCCAAAAGATTGAAAACAATACCGACAACTGTCAAAGCAGCGGCTGATGCCCAGTGAGGTAGTCCAAGTACAGCATGTAATGCTACAGTCGGAGTATATACAGTCACAGCCAAGTTCAACACTTGTCTGATTAAAAACGTTGCCGCGGCCATTCTACGAACTGATTTTGATCCAAAGCGCATCTGTAAATTATATATCAAACATGGTTATAAATTTACCTTCATATTCAAAAACATTAATATATATGGAACTATCTTACAGATTTAAACTGGAATAGTTCCAATAGTAGTGCTATTTGTTATACAAACATTAGCATAAAACTAGATAATATGAGATATATGAATCTAGATCATAATCGAGATTACCGTATTATTTACGACTAGCAGTGCCCGCGAGTTCGTTCGCGTGGAACCTAATCAGTGCACCTTAGCAGTGACGCGTATTCAAAGAAACAGACAGATATTTATTTATTTATCATAAGAATCAACAACAGTAACATAATAGAAGAAGGTAAAAACAAACATGCAAAAAATTTTTAAATTATTTATGTCATTAATTATAGTTGACTACAGCATTAACAAACATAAGATGCGATACGGAAATAATAACTTAAAAATTAAGGGAAAAAAAAATCCTGCAGAGATTATTTAAATAAAAAACTAATTTTGGACGGACAGATATTACTAAAAATGATTGAAATGTTTTTAATGGGATTAAAATACAATAAGAACCTTATGTAAAATCTACCTGCAAATATTCATAGACTGAATTAGTAGATAGGCGATAGTAGACCGGAACGAAGATCCAACAGACCAGAGGGAACGCCAGAATCATTCCGTATAGAGTCTCCCACATGGCAGATCCTCTGTAAAACAGCTCAGATGGAAAACCTGGAAATAATAAATAAATTCGTAAATTATTTTGTTAATTACAAAATTATCCACTGGGGTTAAATATATTTTTGGAGTGAGAACTTCTTTAGGCGCGTTGAGCGGTATTTTGTGGCAGGAGATAAACCTATGATTTTGCGTGATGACATGCTAATAAGCGTGACCGACCGGATTGCGCTTGCGTCAGACTAGCGACACGTAGTATCGATATCGAGGCTGTGCAGGCCATCGTATGTTTTATTACTTAATAAACTATATAAAAATGTATTTAATTATTGTTTGGGGTGCTAATAGATATGAAATCCAGATTAATGATAATAATTTCAATATGCAAATTATTAAATTGAAATAATTCAAGCTATAATTGATTTCAAAATTCAAAAGGGAGTGTTATATCAATGTATTGAGTTTTCACATCTGTTGGCAGTAATTATGGCTGCCTCCACTATGTTTTGTATGTGTGTATATATATATATATATATTATATTTATTTATCCGTGTTCTTTTGTTTGCTCGATATTTGCACTACCTACAAACTTTTTGATTGAGAACAATACCGTAAGTTGGATGGAAGAAACTACTTTGTGGCATTAAGATCGCCAAAGTAGAAACCTAAAGTGCAATAAACTATTCATTCATTCGTATTATATTTTATAACTCTCTTAAGATGAAAATCTTGTGTAAACCTTTATATATAAAATTCCTCTGTACGTGTGTATGTCACTGAACTCCTCCTAAACGGCTGGACCGACTTTGATGAAAATTTGTGTACGTATTCCAATGGATCCGAGAATGGTTTACATTCACAATTGAACCCGGTAGGTGGAACTGCGTTGATTTTAAGATTTTTTTATTATCAAGGCAGGACAACGTCCGCTGGACCGGCTAGTATAATGTATATTTATAGTATATTTCAAGGTATATTTATTATCACTAAGAATCAATTTATTTTAAAGAATATACATAATTCATACGTCGTTTACGATTTCAATCTTCCTTAGATCAACAAACAAATAGTTGTTGTTGAATATTTACTTTAATATTCATCGTATATCTAATTTAAAGCCATACGTAGGTATCGATGTACCTAAACGAGGAAGTCAAGTAACAACAGGTTACAAAGTTCAGAAAACACAAGTACCTACTTTTAAAACCGTGAAGGTTATTAAGGATGAAAACAATGACACGCTAACTAAATACATAATAAATTATTTTGATCTCGGAATGTAGTCTGATTGTGAAACTGTGTATTTTGTACAAATCAAGATTATGCCAAACATAAGCTAAAATATTACAGTAATATTGTTAATAGACGTTTATATACAATTAATATGCAAATGGACTACGCATCGGTACGTGTGCAAGAAGGAATTAATGTATTTAGCCGAAGCCAAATAGGTAAGGGTAGTCGAAAGTGGAGCTTCATCCTATTTGCCTAATTCAGCAGAAACGGAATGCGATAAACAACAAGATTCTCGGGTAAATATTTGTTAATGCTTCCCAAAAATTGTATAAGCAAACACTGCACGTTAATAAGAAATGTTAAAGGAAAAACCGTATACAGCTGCATTTAGCAGAAACTTGGATGAGTTTACAGAATTTGACAGACTAAAATTACATTAACACACTATTTTTAATCACATTTACCGAGAATACGAATTCGCTTAATCTTGTACGGTAATTTGGGCACATGTCCAAAACCGTGGCCCTTGTAAGGTTTCTAATACTTTTCGCCTTTGCAATATACTTTTCTCGTGATCGCGACTCACGTTTTGGTATTGTTTTGAGTTAACCTTTATACTTAGAATAATTGTTTGTATTTTTATGTCTTTATTTTCGCTCACAAAGAGCTTGCCACTTTTATAATAACTCTTAAAATTCAGAAAACTAGTTTAGCATTAATATGTAATTAAAATGAAATCATGGCTTCCATACATACAGATACATCCAAGGTTTGAAAATGCCTTAGAATCCTTTGAATTAAAGTTTAAATCTATACTAATATTATAAAGCCAAAGAGTTTGTTTGCTTGAACGCGTTAATCTCATAAACTACTGTAACTTAAAAAAAACTCTTTCAGTGTTAGTTAGCTCATTTATCGAGGAAGGCTATAGGATATCATCACGCTAAGATCAATAGGAGCGCAGCTCCAATGGAGAATATTTCAAAATCGGAGTTAACGTACGTCTCGAGTTTAAATCAGCATTAGCCTACGTGGACGAAGTCGCGGGTAGAAGCTAGTAATATTCATATACAAATATCATACTCATATAAGAAAAGACTACAATACAAAGAATATAGTTTCTTCACGAGATATCATAAAATGAACGTAGAAAAATATTTTGCGATTGTAAAAAAAACCGCAAATTAGTCGTGACCGTCAGAGTCCACCACACACAAAAGAAAACATTTCCCACCGGAAAATGTCGAAAAGCATGATGACTACCAAAATTTTCCGCGTACTAAAGTATTTTTATTTTTAGTAACAAAAGCAAATGAACATTGCAAATTTTACGAAAATTTTGGCATAAATTCAATAATTCTAGAAAGTACGGCGTAACTTTTGTCACTAGGTCGATGCGTGTTATTGTTTCGTTTAATACCATTTAAACAAGAGTTATTCATTAAAATCGGTTTGTGGTAAGTATTTCTGAAGAGCATACTCACTATCAAGGTTCATGTTGATCTGGGGAAATTTACAGAAGGTCAGAGAAAATCACAATGTGATTACGGGGTTTTTAAATATTTGCTCGTCACTTTTTATTACAGTCCAATTAATTATTTTATTCATAACTTAACTATTATTTCACATATTCTATTTGTTAGAAACCATACGCCATATTTAAAAATTAATTTCTACTTTCCACTTCAGTTACTAATAAAAGTGTGTTTTTAACCATTACTTCTTTTTTAGTTTTTAACACGTTTAATGCCAAGACATTTTTGCCTGACATGTCTTTCAGGCCATTTGATATTTTGTCAAAAAATTGGTTGTATTATCATACCTGTTTTTTTCGAACTGTCTATTGTCTATTGGCCTGACGACCCTTCAGATCTTAACCGAACTACATCACGTATACAATATTGATACAACATCAAACATAATACGACATAAGTTTTTTTTGTTTTCAATAGTTATCAATTCATGTACAACCGGTACTTACATTTTATAGTAACTTGGAGACCTGAATTTTTTGTACATCATATGCGATAACAGGTTATCAGATTGTACTGTAAATTATTTCGTAGTCTAATGATTTCACCATGCACCACCATGACATGGGACTCTGGTTGAATTTACAATTAATACATTGAAAATAAAACTTTATCAATCTATTCAATGCAATATTTTTATAATTAATAATTATTCAAATTAATTGGACTAACTCATTAAATTATTGTATTGCCTTCTGCCCTTCGTGATTTTGCTAAATTTCAATTTAAGGTGATTCTCTATGTGGGTAGAAATGAAAAAAACAAAAGCTAATGAAAGCCTGTTAAAACAAAACCCAAATGAAACAAAAATAAAACATTTTTTGCATGGTGATAGGATTTCTTCTAATGCGGCCTGGCTCAAATTAAAAATCTGTCGCCAAGCATCTGTCGGTGTGTTCCGTCAGCTGCAATTGAGAGCCAGTTCGCTTTGGGTAAGGCGTATTTACCATCCCAGACCTAGTCGTCATTTAACATTCGATGAAATTGTGATCAAAAACTTATTTCTATAAAGTATAAAAAATAAAATTTCGCGAGTATAAAGCCGCAGTTACCAGGGAGTAATATAATCAGTGCCGCCTAATCTAATTATCTTCTTAAGACTTCAAAACAACCTTCGAAAATATATCAGTAGGTAACCCTAGCGACCTTTTCTGGTTCACAACATTCTTGACAACAAGTAGAGTGCAAATATAAATGAGAAAAATAAATTATTTGTGCAGTTAATAAAACAATAATGAATGTGAGTGAAACAGATGACAAAACAGTAAACACTATATAATTATAAACATTCTGAGGAAAAACTTGACGCCAAATTAACACAGAAATCAAATGGGGAGCAACAAAAACCGAACGCATTGTCCGTAATTCATCGACGTCATTAGTAGATAAAGATGTACATATCCATATTATAATAACTAGTTATGAGCTGCGGTTTCATGCGCGTTTGTTAATATTATTTTTCACAATTATTCGCAAAAGAAATATCGTGCAAACAATTATTATTGTGTTGAAATTCGCTTTCAACTAAGTTCTTTGAATTAAAAACGCGCGTTGAGCGGTATTTTTTGTCAGGAGATAAGTTTATATTTTCAGTCATGACATATTAATAATCGTGACCGTCGGGCTAGCGACTTGTAGTATAGCCTGTGTACATCTAATATTGATATTTTGCTGCCCAGCATATATTTGATTTGTTAATAAATTTTATAAAAATGTATATAACTATTACTCTAGGTGCCATTAACATGTGAAAACCAGACCAATATTAATAATTCCAATATACAACTTATGAAATTTAAATATTGTAATTCACACTATAATTAATTTAAAATCCAAAAGAGTAAACAGTTACTTTATTGTTTTGAGTTTTCACTTCTGACGGCAGTCCTTATGACTGTCTCGAATTTTTTTTATTGGCAATCAGTCTTCTAGATTATTACTGTCAACTAAGTTAAATGACAATCGTTTGAACAATAAGTTGACATGCTACAACGCCACCTAGCTGTAAATAGCGGTAATACGTTCCCATAACATTGTATTGAAATTATCAATCTCTGATATACAAACCTACATCAATTTTCTTATATATATATGCAAATGACTTAAAAAATAAATGGTTACTGTTTTCACGGTAGAAGAGACGCTTTAATGGTATTTTAATAGTCATATTTGTTGCTATATCTTTGCTATAAAGGAATTTGTTATTTCAGATTTAACTGCATTGTACGAACTCTCATACGCTATTTCTAAAAAAAATTATTTGATTATAGGGTTAAATATAGTGTGCATTTTTTTTATATCATAGGAGGTAAACGAACAGGTGAGTCACCAGATGTTAAGTGATCACCACCGTCCATAGACACCTGCAATACCAGGAGAGTTGCAAGTGCGTTGCCAGCCTGTGTTTGGAGGAGGAGGAGAGGGGTAGGTGGGAGAGGGAGGGTAGGTGGGTTTCCGGAAATGAAAGAATGGAATAGAATCGTCCATTGATTCATTATTTATAGCTGAGAGGTTCAATTTATGTGAAACAATACAGCGAACAAAAATTTGTTACTCTTTTGCAACACCCGAGGAGCACGAAATATACTTAGGATACTTTATTGTTTAACATCATATTAATAAATGGCGCTGTAGTGATTTTTAACAAATTCTATATTAATAGACCACAAATATTAATATCACAAAACATATTAATTTAATGCCGCGATAGGAAATCACAAAAACTAAATGGTGTTATTTGCGTCCGCTGGAAGTGTACTTCTCATTCCCCTGCACGTACTTCCCGGGTGCTGATAAAGTGTTACGGATCTTTGTCCGCTGCACTGTTCCACATATATTGAACCTCGCAGCGACAAATAGTAATCAATTAATCGACGATAATAATAGATGGATACTCTATTTAAACATGTGATTAAATAAATAACAAGATCTAAATTTGACAGATGGTGCAATAGCTGTATCATTCATTGCCAAGAACAGCACAATTATACAGAAAACTAAGTGCCCGCGACTTCGTCCGCGTGAACTTAAAACAAGAAACAGTCTTGCGTTTACTCTTTTAGATTTTATTTATTTATACATTATATAATATCTTGTTTTTGTAAGAGATTGAATTGTTATATACTTACCTACACTTTTCTCTTACTATTTTTTTTGTTGTAGCACGGCAAAATGACTGCACTGTGCCAGATGGTAAGCACAGTACAATCCAAAAACAATGGCGACCACCGAGTGACACACTATGCATCACCAGTCGCCGCTGTCATGCCGGCCTACAAAAAGCTGGATATGCACAGGCTGATCCCGAAACGCGACCCGCAGAAGCGAATCACTATGACGGGCTTTTCTGCCATATATATGGTGGTTGCGAACCAGTCAGGCTGTAAAACCCTACCACCCCGCAAAACTCGAACTTAACTCGAGCCGTCATTCAAATTACAATAACTTTTGATAGACTGAACCGATTTTAATGAAACAAAGACTAAATGTTAGTCGATTATATGCATTATGATTTTCTTGAATGAGTTGTATTGTAAACGCAGTGCTTTAGCAGTGATGCGTGTCTATACAATCAGACACTTCTAGAAATGATTGATATTTATTTTATTACTTATTTCTAGACGCCTGCAACAATTTTTTTCATATAAATCAAAAATGAACAGACACGTTAGATTTACTTTCTTATTATATATATAGATAAGTATGGTTTCCGTGTGATGTTAACTGTACACAAGCTCCGTAACCGTAAAACCGTTTATCCGATACGAAATATATATAAGAGTTATTGAGGTATGTATGCTTGGTACACATATATGTTTCAACAACTCATATATGTATGAATAGTTAGCTTAGCTTAGCTTAGGTTAGCTCAGATAGGTCGCGAATTGCATGTATCAGGCAACAGCCAAAGCCGAGGTGTGCCGTGCACCCTTGAGCTAGTTGTCAAAATAAAATCGGCTGAGTGCCTTAAGCGCTCGCCTTAGTAGTCCGGTGAAGCTGTTAAGACCTTACTTGGTCAATAGCATAGTTAGTTCGAAAAAAAAAAACGTAAAACTGTAGTTCCATTCGATGTGAGTAACTAATATGTTTATTTTAATATTTTTTGGTGTTGGCATTTCACCACAATACCATTTGATGTTACATAACAATGCGGTTTAAGCTGGTATCCATTAAAATCTCGCTGTTAAATATACCTGACTGAACCCATGTATACTAGGCGACAGATTCCCAACTTGAGGTTTGTATGTAAATTACTATAAGAATAATACATTACTACACACAAAATTGAAGTCGTTTGAATGCTTAACATATATTTCAGAGAGCACAGAGAGAATTGCATTTATTTATGGCAACGAGTAAGAAAAAAGAGGCGAGACAATCATGAAACACTACCGACATACCTGAAAACTTAAAACAATGACTTTTCATATTAATTATAGTACGAATGACAGAGTATTTAAATTTCAGAAGTTTTTTATTGAAATTATTAACATTAGTGTGGTTTTCATATGTATTGGCACTCGGAGCAATAATTATATACATTTTTATAAAGTCTAATTTTGCATTTATTTTTCTATTATAGTTTCCTATTTTATATTTTTATAATGGTTTATTATATCTAACATTGTATTACTATTAGTGAGAAAACTCTGAAACCACGAACCCTAAAAAACCCAAAAAATACAGTCCTCGGGAATAGTCTAAAGTTGGCTAGTTTTCTGTTACATAAAAATGGCAATATAACAAGCAAACCATAATCTTCAAGAACTTTTTAACCGGAACGAATAATTATAAGGCTAAAAGAGTCCATCAGACTTCGTAACTATATAATAATAATCATAAATACAGTGGTATAACAAAATAATCCCAAGGAGGGTTGATGTCAGGCAGGCGGCCGATCGTAAAAATTAAGCTAAATCATATACCACAATATGACAAACATGTTGTACCGACCCTACTTATGTGGGATAAGGGTAAGAAGAAGAAGATTTTTATAAAGTCTAATAAACAATCAAACGTATGATTATCAGCAAAATATCAATATTAGGTGTATACAGGCTCCTATACTACGCGTCGCTAATTTGATGCAAGCCGCGGTCATGCTAACATAGCATGTCATGGCGCGAAATTACAAATTTATCTCCTACCAAAAATACCGCTTAACGAGCCTAAAGAAATTTCCACTTGTAAAATTAAATCGTAAATCGATTTTATCACTACAGTTATATAAAATTATAAACACATTAAACAAAACGTCGAACAATTTAATTACTTAATTATCGTTACAAAATACCAAGATGGCTGACGTTGTACAATCCGTAATGCGGTGACGTCACTGTTATGAGACGTTTATTATCGGTGTATACTCACGACGCACGTTCCATTGTCCGCGCGCGGTTTTGCCTACGTATGAATTAATCTGTATTGATTTACAATGTTTTTATGAGTCATTATATTTATATAAACATTTATTTACCTAACTATATTATTTGATTATTCATTACCAATTTACTGGGTAGTAAATTCAAGTAGCATGTCAAAAGGCTATTATAGCGTAGATCAATATGTGAACGACAGTGATATCTGAAAGTAATATCTCTATAAATCTGCTAAAAAACTTCTTTTTTTTATAGTAGCACGGCAAAATGAATGCACTGTGCCTGATGGTAAGCACAGTACAATCCAAAAACAACGGCGACCACCGAGTGACACAGTATCCATCGCCGGTCGCCGCTGTCATGCCGGCCTGCGAAAAGCTGGATATGCACAAGCTGATCCCGAAACGCGACCCGCAGGATCGAATCACTATGACGGGCTTTTTCGCCATATACATGGTGGTTGCGACCCAGTCAGGCTGTAAAACCCTACCACCTCGCTGTCGCCATTGCCTCGTTCGTTATTCAGCAGGGTGCACCACGTGCAGGTGAGGTTGGCTTGGAAATTTGTAACTATAATGTATTATAAATGAATTATAAACCATAGCGTGTTTCTAGCCGGTTCTTTGCTATGACTAGGTTCTTTTCCGAACCGGTGATAGTTTTGACGTTCATAAGTGCCTTTTCTCTCCTAAAATGAATAGAGTATTTTTATTTTTCATTAAACGAATAGAGTATGTCGTTAAGATACGCAAAAGAAGTAACACTTGTGTATTACCGAGAAACATTTAATTAAAAAATTACAACAAAAGGCCAACGTGACGCGGTGTTCCCATGCGGTCACCCATTTAAGTACTGACCGCGCCCGTCGTTCCTTAACTTCAGTGATCGGATGACTACCAGTGTGTTCTACCCATAAGAAGTTTCAGTTCAGAAATAAAAGAGTGTCCATGATTAATTAAAGGACAAGACCACTTTCAAAAGAATATAGTCACTTGTATTTTACACATGTTACACCAATTTTATGACTAAACAAAAATTAAATTTCTCATAACACAGCAGAATACACTAAAAGTTTCTCCTCGCGTCTTTTCTTTAGGACTGTGATGGGTGATAGCTTGCATATAGTTTGTTTTCCCAGTTTCTTAGCGCGGTGTTAACGCCCTTACAGTATCACCGAGTTTTGAGCACACAAGGTACTCACTAGCTAAAACCACAACGAGCGCAAAGATATTAAAATCTCCCAATTTGGTTGTCAGAATTTCAAAGCCCTTCCATATGTAGATTTACTTCAATAATATCCTATTTAATTGCAACTATTATAATTCAAGTGTGATACACGCTTAGGCGTGTCACGTTCCAAGATCAGGCGGTGAATACTCAGTAACCCAATACTATGATAGAGTATAGGATAACTACAACAGGATATCAACAGGATAGCTACTATAATAGATATGGCGATAAAAAATCTCCATACCGGCTTTTTTAGTCCATCACGTTATCAGATCAGTATAACCATTCACCGAGAGTTGGAAAATAGAATCAGCATTGATTTTTCTGTAGTCATTTTTAAAGTGTACAATTCTGCAGTACATTATCTTTATTTATCTCATAAGCTAGTTTCGTAACTGGCTGCGAGCGCTAACAATGAGCGCGTCCGTTAATTCGTTGTTAAGACTTCTTTAGAATACATCGTTTTTTCTCTATTATATATAAATATAAGACATATATGTTACAATAGAAGTCGTGGTAGCCTAGTGGTTTGACCGGTGCAATATTATTTCAATGTCCGCAGGTTCGAACCCCGGCATTTACCAATGAATTATTCGGAATTCGCGTACATTTACTAATTTAAATTGGTAACACTATCGGCTGACGGTGAAGGAAAACGTCGTGAGGAAACCTGAACCTGAGAAATGTTCTTGTGGTACTACTGTATGTGGGAAAAATATAGAACTGTGGATTTCTCAGAGATTCAAATCGCCAATACGTCGTGGGCTGGCGTGGTGATTATGCCCATACGTTCCTTCGGGAAGAGGCTTATGGCCCTGCAGTGGGTCTCTTACAGGCTGATGATGATGATGATGTTACAATAGGTGTAGTAAAAAGAAATCCATTATTTTTCCAATAGACAGCTTTAGTTATCTGTATCTCGCGTTGCATAAACCCGACCGGGTTACACTAGATGGCGTTAGAAAGATGAGATTTGGTCGTAAAAAAAACTGTTTTGACAGTGTCAAAGTGTCAAAAATGGACACTGGCAAAGAGAAAATACGCTATATTTTACAGTTTTTCTTTTAGTTTCTTCATTTATTACATAGAAACCTTTCCGAACAAGTTCTCTAAACATTAGACAAAATTTTATCAAAATACGTTTCATACTTTAGAATAACTAAGGGAACAGACATACGCGAAAACCAAAATTATTATATATAACAATTATATATAGTCTTATATAATTTTTTACAGCCAAATACTTTGAAGTCGAAACGGTACAGCGATTTTAGAAACATCTAATAAAATATACAATGCAAATAACAAGTTCTTAATTCGTAAAACATTTTCGAGAAATATTTTAAAGTGTGTCTAACCGCTTCCTTATTTATATATGAAAACGCACTAAGATATTAAACAATAACAATGTGTAAGTATAGATAGAAACAGTCACGTGTGTCACAATATGTATTTAATAACTTAATCAGCTTAAACCTGACCCGACGTTAGACGTAAACTGCTTCTTCATCATATGATCAAGTAAAAGTGGATAGATTTTAAACTACGTGCTTTTTGCTACTCCTAGTATGAAGTCACAATGAATGCCCCATAATACAGAATGTCAACAACACCATTCAGACAGTAACAAAACGTTACGAATAATACCACTTGCGAGCAAAATAAATAACAGTGGTGCAACTGCCAGTGACGTATTTAAAGATTTGCTCGTGAGGTCTGGTCCCAAGACGATAAAAAATAATGTTATAGTAGTTTTTATACGTGTGAACAAATGTCAGTGAACTTCGTCCGTATGGAAATTAGTAAAAAAAATTTTTGCTCAGTTTAATAGTGCGCGTGAGTCGCGCGCGGTTTCGAACACTGCATGTTTAATTTGTTATATTTGCGCGGGAACCCTAATATTTTTTTTCTAAGACATAAGTAACTTAATACATTCCTTTTATGTTATTCCTTTTATATTCCTATTTCCTTAATACATGTCCTAAAATCAGCCATCTGCCAGTGAATGTCCCATCAAAATCCTTTCAACGGTGTCTGAGTTTAACCAAAACACATAGACAGACAGTCTTAGACGGCGACGCCTGCCTGGGGTAGCGAGGGCGCTTTGTGCGCGGGGCGCGGGGACATCCGCGATAGTTCGCGGTATGACCCACGCCGCAGCACAGAACACAGCTCGGAGGGTCGGAGGAGTCTTTTGTGCGTCGCCGAGGCACTTAACGCATCTGGACTTCAGGAGACAGTTTCGTGCGGAGTGTCCGTACACCTGGCAGTTGTGATACTGCGAGGGCACAGACGTATTGCGCGGCGGCTCGACGATCGTGAGGTTGAAAATCGCTTTCCCTTGATGTGTGCGATCTAGAATGACTAGAACCATGTCATATAGTTGTCTGATGCGTGGAGAGCGCATGCAATATACCTCTTGAACAGGAAACTTCTGTTCTTCGAGGTCGTCGGAGGCTACGGAACCCGCAGCGTCGGGTGAAGCCGGACTATCGGGGATCGTTGCCTTAGGAGCCCTTAGGGGCCTTTTTGGCGCACTGGCGCCACCTGGGGTGTAACGCTTGCTTGCGGGTAGATGGCTCTCACTATCGGAGAAGTTGACGGGAGGGTGCTCTCGCTTATGGCGGCGCACGAGAGTGCTGAAGTCATCGCCCGTGGGAGTAGAGTCGAGCTCCATACGGGAGCCTTCCTCGTCTGAGGTGGGGATGGCTGCTTCACGACTGACTCGCCTGCTGGAGCAGGGAGAATGAGTTCTTCAAAACGAAGACTGGATTTTTCAGGACTTTCAGCAGGGGTCCGCCGTTGGCATGGTTGCGAAGGTCGCGACAGAACCGGTCATACTTCGTGAGTAGTTCCGGGCACATGTCTGCGGCGAATCCGCGGAAAGCTGCGAGCTCGCGCTCATGTGAAATTGACTCGGCCATACCGGGGCCTGAGGAGGGGAGAAGGGCGGAGGAAGACATCAAAACCTCCCCGCCAGAGGGGCAGGGGGGCGCGCTTTAAAGAATTTAACGGACTATCCGAGTCCGGATCAAAAGGAGCTATGGGCGATATGCAATGCCTCACAGGGGACCTACAGTGCCTAGGGGGAAGCCCTAACACTTCTTTCTTCTCTTCAGCCGGCGCGACGACACGATGACACGAAGAGCACGGCGACGCACCGAAAAGTGCGGTTTGACGTACTGAAAAGTACGGTTTCCTACGTTCTGAAAAGAAGAGTCAAAGAAACGAGTCGATTGACAGAAACGAGATTCGCGAGAAACCCGATACTCTCGATATGAAACGCAACACACGCGTAAAAACACTTCGCGAACTAACTGGAATGACGTCACGAAACACGATGTAAACAAACGTATCGAGAATCATTAGACGCACGCGTCCAATAAGCACGAAAGCGATCTTCATGCAACACACACTGACATAGCTCTCAAACAGCAAGATTTTTTCCAACTTACTTGAGTCCACATCTGTGTATAATTGTATGAACGTATAAATTAATTAACAGAAAATATCAACATGTAATGTAATTGTGAGCTCTATCTTTATGAGAATTACGTCATGTTCTTAGTAAACTGTTTGTATTAACACGTGCATTTATAGGTAGAACGTTGGTGACTAAGTTTTACCAGTACCAGTAATAGCTTCAACGTAGCTCTACCACCTAAAAAATGTTGCAGGTATCTAGGGACAAGTAATAAAATACCTTTCAATCAATTTTAGAATTAGCTGTTTGTATGAACACAACACTACTAAAATACTGCATTCGTGATAAACCCTCTTCAAGAAATTCGTAAAGCAGCTCTTCCAATAACATTTAGTCATTGTTTCATTAACATCGGTTCGATCTATCAAAAGTTATTATACTTTTAATTACGAAGGGACTTAAGTACGTGAGAAAAGTAGATAAATAAATGAACTTAATACATTCAGATGACTTTATTAAATCCCTGACATTTTTACATTAGGTTCCACGCGGACGGAGTCGCGGCCACTGCTAGTAGTTAAATAAATAAATACATCGAAATGGTATATTCTAGAGTCCAATGACAACGAATCGTATTGATACCTATTTAGCAGCTTTCACCTCTTTGGTATTGAATAAGTGGCAAACAATAATAAAACAATAAATATTAAAAAAAACAGTTGAGTTTACAAAACCACAGACGCGTGTTTATGTAATGCACCTGGTAATTCCTACCGCAGAGTGAAAATATGACAAAGTCAAAGCGTCAAGTAAATATTAGACGTACGTTGTTCTCACTCGTGAATCATTCAAAAGAGTAATATATAAAAATACAAGCGGACCCGGTAGCCACACGTTGTCCGTCTCAAAGTATAGAGAATCGTGGATATAAAAAAAAGAATCGAAGCAGTCATAGGGCCCGCAGACAGGAGTCTAAACACAAAATAGTGAAATAACTGGGTTCTCTTTTGAACTTTCATATTAATTATAGTGTGTTTATTAAGTAGCTGGTAAAGCCACGCTGAAGCTATTACTGGTTTCAGCATGAATGGGTCGGCTCACCCGGGGTGGTACCACCCTCTCACAGAACACCGACGTGAAGTAACAGTGCTTGCATTGTTGCGTTTCGTTCGGTCAGTCAGGGCGCCGGAACCCACCTCCCCTCCCTTTCACCTCACCCTTCTCCTGTTCCCCCAAACACAGGCTGGCAACGCACTTATATATATTTTTATACAGTTCATGAATTAATCGAGCGTATGATGGGCTGCACAATCTCAATACAAAATAACAATATTAGATGACTAGGTGTAGGTAGTCTGACGCAAAAGCAATACGGCCGGTCACGCTTAATAGCATGTTATGACGCGAAATTATAAATTTATGTCCTCTCAAATATAGCGCACAATGCGCCTAAAAAGTTTTCACTGCAATAATAGCGAAAAATAACAGACGAAGCGAAGCAACGAACATAGCTATATTATTTACTAATACTAGATTCTACTCGCAGTTTCGCTCCAATCAACGTCGGTTTTCGAAATAATAAAGTAGCTTTCTTGAGGTGAAAGATTTTTTAAAATCATTAAAGTACTTTTTAAATCTATCCATCGCAAACAAAAAACCAGTTTATTCCCTTTATCACAATAGTTTAGGCAACTCATATATGAATCGTTACATTTAAAAATAGGTTAAATCTTCATGATTAGTTAAGATCTTTAAGTTTCGTACATGTTACATAAGAAGATCATAAAATAAAACTAAAAACTACACGAATGGCAAAATTATAACTTCGTTCTCGGTGTATAAAAACTGGAAACCTTAAAAGAATTCTACATGTTATATGTATGAACGATTAAATTAAATTTAGCACATTTTGAAATGTAACGACTCGTATATCTACGTCGCAATATTGTTGTTAAACTTAGACTTGATCAACATTATCGGTAATGAGGTCTGCAAAACATATATAAACAAACGCATATAGAATATAAGTCAAACGCTATGACTTTCACAGTCAGTTATCACCGAGTTAAAGGACGATTAATAATCTGCGATATCATTTCTAATTATAAATTATTGTTTTACGCTACAAGTTTTTAGAGAGAGCCACACATACAACGGCTTTGCTTTACGAGCGTAACACAATTTTATAAATCTCCCTAAATAACGATACACGTTTGAAATGATAAGAAAATCGCGTCGCAGCCAACTTCACTCGCTACTTGTCAATACTGTACCGACAGCAACAAAAACAAAGAACCATTTTATTATATTACAAACTAGCCGTGCCCGCGTCTCCGTCCGTGTGGAAGCCAATATAAAAAAACAGTGACTAATAAAATTATCGGAATGTATTAAATCCATTTATCTATTTACTCTTGTAATTAAGTCGCGTCGTCATTAAAATTACAATATTTTTTATAGAGTGAACCGATTTTAATAAAACTAAGACTAAATGTTGTTATGATTTTCTTGGTGAGGTTTTATCGTGACTTTTACTTTAGCAGTAATGCGTGTTCACACAAACAGACAGACAGACAGACATCTCTAAATGAAATGTACTTTGTTACTTATTCCCAGACAGCTGCAACAATTTTTTTCACAAAAATCTAATAAATACAGACGTTAGATTTACGTTAGAAGATTAAAATATAACAGAATGTTTTAGACAACATTCTAATGATTTAACCCTTTATTTTAGACTAGCTTTTGCTATGGTTTCACTCGCGTAAATGTAAATTTTATTTATCTTTCGGAAACCGTTTTTTTTTTAAATGAAAGGTACACCGTCAATATATATCGGAAATTTCACAATCATCGGTTGAGTAGTTTACACGTGAAAACGTAATAAACAAACTCACATCCTCATTTATAATGTTAGTTCATGTTTACATGTTACATTAGATGATATATACGACAAATTATGAACTTAAAAGTTATACACACAAATACACTCAAAATAATTCCCAGTACAATTTATTGCAATAATTTACCTCGTGACCTTAAGTGACCTCGAATAAATGTTATCACTACTGCTCAGCCTTTATGGCAAAGCGTAATGATATGTATTTTAAACGTAGTACGAAAAGTCATCTATCTGTCAATACAAGTTTCATCAGAATCTTTTTTTTTTCGAACTGACTATGCTATTGACCTAGCAAGGTCTTAACAGCTTCACTACTTCATCAGAATTTAACCGTTTTAGCCACTAACTCAAATAAAAATCAAACCTCTAACAAATACACAACGAATAATTCATCCACCACGGGAACCACAAGCAATGGGGTTTTAAAAATGACCCGTC
Organism: Antheraea pernyi; assembly: GCA_015888305.1. Classification (NCBI taxonomy): domain Eukaryota; kingdom Metazoa; phylum Arthropoda; class Insecta; order Lepidoptera; family Saturniidae; genus Antheraea; species Antheraea pernyi. The sequence continues at coordinate 1,268,084 of MU158762.1, read as the reverse complement.
TCGAATTCTGTCGAATCGATCGAATAATGACGTCAGCCTTCCAGAGTTTTCCACCCATTTTTAATGAAAGCGCGCTACAATGTGTACAATATACAATGTTGTGTATGTCTATTCTAGACATAAGAGCGAATACGAGGAGAAACAAAAGTAAGTAATCTTCAAACGAATTGCGTGACTGTAGTGTAATTGTCTTGTAGTGAGCCTATTTAACTATTATGTATAAACAAACTCCTTTTACACAAACAGCATTTGATTAACCTACATGATAACAATATGTGCTATATATAATCATTATTCTGTAAGGTATATGTGACATATGCTACTTAATTGTTTATAATAGACTTGAGATGACATAAGCAAGCTGCATTGGTGTTTATTATGCGGAGTATATAGAACGAGAAGTATTTTCTTGGGTGAAGCGCGTCATTGGCAATATTATCACTACTTATTATAAAATAAAGTCCTCCGTCACCTCTGTATGTCTATCTGTCTTTCCCCGATAAACTCAAAAACTACTGAGCTGATTTTAATGCGGTTTTCACCAGCAGATAAAGTAATTCATGGAGAAGAGTTAGGTATATAATTTGTCAAGGTTTTTTTTATTATCACAGACGGGTTAATGTCCGCCGGACCCGCTAGTTTAGTTATAATTTTGTTTTTTGTCACACACACACAAGTAAGTTACGCTTACTAATGTAAAATCGTACGTCAAAAAAATATTTATGAGAAAAATATTCAAGGTACTATAAGAAGAATATATACGGACAAAAAAAAACTAATAATTCATTGTTTAACATAAATGTATTTTTTATTTAAAACTTTGGCTGCCGTGGGGCTCAGGTTAATATGTATTACGTCATCGTTTGGTAGAACACGTTTTTCATTATTTTTATAAACCGACGGAAAAAAAATAACAATACCCAAAATAAGGACCACCCTGATGTACATGTGTAATTCTATATTTTAAAGGTATCCTAATTATCCTTTGTTATCGCTAAGTTTGCGAATGTGTAAAGTAGTATAATTAAACGTGACCTAAGGATCTGACTGCTGACGTTCATATTTTTTGCTTGACTGGGCTTTACGATGTACCTACCAACGCGCGAAGGTACCGAATTATCGCCACAAAAAATAATAACTTGTATCAAATATGATGTATTTGATATTCTTATTAATACCTTTGCTTGTTTATCATAAAAACCATAAGAAGTGTTTGAATAATTCGAATGTTTATAGCAGTACGGAAAAGTGATCTCACAGGGCCCCATTGTTAGTACAGTACAATTAAATAAAAACATCAAGGTACCACCAATCGCCGGTCGAAACTTCCACGCCAACTTGCAGGCCTTTAAATAGCTAAAAGCTCAGACTCACTAAGACCCGTAACAGTTTTTAGGTAACAGATTTTATAACTAAGTCCCAAAAAACATTACCGATTCGTCAGTTAAAGCACCATGGCAATCGGGTTTAATATGTGAACGATGGTAATGTCTGTAAATGACGCTCCTCTTTGTACGTCCGCCAAAAAGGAATGTAATTATGTATATTTGTAAAAATATGTATGATGAAAAGATAAACCAGATGGAGTTTGCAAGCAACGCACCAAAAATCTCATGTTATGATTGTTTTAAAGATAGCCATTAGGAGTAAATTTACAAAACCAAACGCAAACATCATTTATATGGTTTGTATGGTATCAATGATACGTCTCGAATCCGCTTTTATTTATAATTCTAGGTTACAACAAAAGCTTCTTACCTAAAAACGACCTGACTCCAAGAGTGCCTCTAGCAACTGAGAGTATCATAGCTAGGGTTGACACTCCACCACCGGCGAAGATGTACGCCCGCTTGGCGCTACCACCGGCCGCAGCATCTTTCCTCCGTCGCCATAGCGGTGCGCAAGATGTCGCGCAGACAAACACAGCAAACACTATACATTCCCAAGCCAACCAGCCGGTGTTCATTTTGAATCTGAAATAAAAAAAATATAAACGTGAGAACTTAAGCGCACAAACCTTTATCTACGTTAAATAAAAATTGGTTGATAACGTCATAAGAGAGCATGAATGAGAAATTGCGTATTTTTATGAATTCAATTATTCTATAGATGCGTAACAAGCTGAACGCTTAGGCCGATCGCGCCTCTCTATCGCTTGTTCCGCGTTCTCGCTTGTACGCTCGGCTCAAGCGGAACGCGACAATGAGTCATGCTTTGCAGTGCGTGCAGCCGGCGTTAATCGATTTATAAGACGTTATCACGTCAAACAATAACCCAACTACTTCCAAATTGTTTTTACTTTGCAGTATCTTAGCCTGTCATGTAGTGAATTCATAATCTTGTGTTATTTGCATCTATATTTTGTAATATTGGTAGTATTTTACATATGTATTTCGGTTATTGTGCACAAGTGATGTGGATGGGAAATAATACCAGGGAGCATGAATTCTGACATACCACAAAAACACCCTGGAAAGTTCTAACAAAGGACCATCATCTTGTCAGAATATTGAAATTATTACAAAATATTTGTAATATTATTATGTACTCGATAATGGCAGTAGTAATCTAGCAGATCGGTTGCCAAAAAATGATTTTTTTTATACTTTATAGGTTTTATAGGTGATTTCAAATGACGAAGTGGTCTAAGATGGTAAACACGGTTCCAAAATCGGTTGTGTGCCTTAAGCGCCAACCTTAGTAGTCCGTTGAAGCTGTGAAGACCCTGCCAGGTCAATAGCGTAGTCAGTTCGAGAAAAAAAAAAAGGTAAACACGGCAAACCTAGAAGTGACTGGCTCTCAAATGCAGCTTCCGGAACATACCAATAAGAACTTGGCGCCAGAATTTCAACTCGATGGCAACTAGCCAGATGGACTTAGAAAAAACACTATCACCATGCGATGTTTTCCTTCACCGGTAGCTCCGATCCAGTTGGAAAGATTCGAACCTACGTCAATCAAAGAAAGAATCATCGACCGTGGGAACTAGAAACAATAGGGTTCGATATACAGTGAAGTGTTTATCATTGTTAATTAACAATGTGTATGCAAAATTGAATTATGATCGATTGAGTATTTAGGACATGAAAGTGTAACAAACAGACAAACTCACATTGGTATTTATATGAGATGATGCATATTTTTCATTTAAATTTTATTATTTTATTTCAAACCATTCAGGCAGTGCATATCATTTTTTTTCCAACTTCAATAACATTTATTGTGATTAATTATTGAACACATATATTTAACAAAATAAAATGTAGTCTATAGCAATCAGGGTTAATATACCTTTGTAACAGTGAAAGATTTTTCAAAATCGGATCAGTAGTACTGGAGATTACCCCGAACATACAATCTCACAAACTTTACCTCTTTACAATATTAGTATAGATTATATAATAACAGAAAACAATTATTTATGTATGTAATACAGATAATGAATGATAACAAGTTTACGTAAACCTCACGTTTTGAAATAGATTCATAAACAAGCGGTAAGTACAAAATTTACATATATATATACATCTTATCGTCGTATTTATATTAATATATGTGTAGATCTGTCTATCCATTTCATTTTTATCGCAAATTTTGTTGTAGATATATATTTTAGAAGACACAAAAATAGAAATATGACATTACAATAGTTTTCTTCTGTCTGTTCGTCTCGAATTATTCAGAAACGGCTCGACAAATTTTTATGGAATGTTTTATCTACACACGATGTTTTTGTCATTCTACAATGTATATAATATAAACATTTTCAATATTAATTACACAATGAAAAAAAGAGGGTGTGTCGTAAAGACACAGGATAGAAGTGAAACTTTTGTATTACAGGGAAACATTTTTTTTTAATACAACAAAAAGCCAACATCACGCGTTTTTCCCAGGCGGTAACCCATCCAAGTTCAGATTGCGCCCGACTTGCTTACAATCGATGATTGGACGAGAACCGGTATTTTCAACACTCTACCTTACACAGTGCATGCTCCCCCTACTTTTCGTCGACAAAAAAGATTGACAGTCAGAATTTTAAAGCTCTGTCATACGAACAAAACAAAAATTAAATCGTGATTTATTCTCAAAAGATTGAAATAAAATTCAATCGATTTTTTATATCTTTAAATCTTTTAAAATATAAAAAAATATTATTTGTTTGTTCGTATTTTATAAGCTGGTATACCGTTCATCCGACTGCGATAAAACGTATTTTTTTTATTTTATTTATTGCTTACTCTTGCATGATTATTACATCTGTGGCACAAAAAAAAATCATTTTTTTAATCTTACGAAAATATGTTAGTTTATCAACTTTTAAGAATCCCTTCAAAACACAGCACAAAAAAAAGTCTTACGAGTTCGATTAAAACTTTTAAAAATTTCCAAAATCGTCGATCTTTTAATATTTATAGGTCGCTCAAGAGTTTTTAAAGTTTCCAAGCATGTATATTAATGACCTTTTTTAATTTTTTTCTTGAAGTTGATATATTAAATAATAGAAATAAGGCTAAAAAGATGCAAAAAAGATTTGAGACAGTTTCCACTATTAAAATGTAATTGACAAAACATTTACAAAAAAATCTACGATTTTGGAAATTTTTAAAAATGTTGAGCAACTTCTTTTTTCTCGTTTTTTTTTCCTACGGTTTGTAGAGAGCTTTTATTGCACTTTTTAGTTCATACGCTGATAAATTGAATGCAAGATATTTTGTATTGTGAAAATAAAACGAAGAATATCGTAAAGTTATCCTTAACTGATAAAAAAAAAACTGCTTAAAAGTTATCCCACGTAACTTTTATGCATATTCTATACACGTAGAAACCATAGTTCAAGTTTTTGTTGTTGTCATTTGTAAATATCGTTCAACGTGGTCAAGTTACATTACTTATTTCATACTTTGTAACTAAGTGTTGAGTACAATTAATGAGTTATATAAAGAAAGAAAGAAATACTTTATTATTGGAACAACCATACAATTAAATTAAATTACACAAACTAATTCGACAGAAAAAAAAATACATTTTAAAAATGAAAAAATAGATGTCCAACATTTGGCGAATCCATTCAGCAAAAATCTGCAATACTGTAAGTAGTACTGCAGCGCTGATTTTCGATGGGAGCCTATATATGATGATAAACGGACGTTAAAGTTAGTACAAAATTTGAGACGAACAAACAAATAACACAGACACACGTAACACGTCACGGTTGGTCATACTAAAGAGAAATAACTTAAATATATCTCGTAAATGATACGAAATCAGAATATTGGTAGGTGGTAGAGACACGTTGGTAGGTGGTAGAGCCACGCTGAAGCTATTACTGGTCCGGGGTAGTACCACCCTCTCACAGAAAACTGACGTGTAGTAACAGTGCTTGTATTGTTGCGTTTCGTTCGGTCAGTGAGAGCCCCGGAGACTCATCTCCCCTCCCCTTCCACTTTCCCCTTCCCTTCCTCTGCCCCTCCCAACACAGGCTGGCAACGCACTTGCAACCTGGTGTTGCAAGTGTATATGGACGGTGGTGATCACTTAACATCAGGTGACCCACCTGTTCGTTTGCCTCCTATGATATAAAAAAATATATAGAGTAAAAAGGTATTAGAATCGAGCCAATAGGACGTCTCCCTTTTATTTTGGCGATTTTGATAATCATCCATTTGTCTAATAAGCAAATTTCTCAGTTGCTGCTGATAGAGAAGGCAAATTTGTCGGCCCTCTCTTTTATATATATTTTGTGTAACAATTTGTGGGACAATAAATAGTATATTTGTCGAAGTTTTAATTAGCATACAAGCTATGTCGCTTTTTACTTAAATTTACTGGGATTTAAATGTGTCTTGGGGTATTTTCCGTTTCCAAGTCATTTGATTTTCATCCGTCAAGTCCCTTGCCAAACTGCTCGGATGATTTGTTATCCTTTTTTATAGTTTTTCGGATTTCCTGATTAACTATTTTTATTTATAGGTTATGCAGCTGATGCAGCTATTCATTTCTAATGAACCGAGGGAGCGTTGGTTATTATCCCCAGTACTTTATTTTGGAATCTTTGCACAATTTCCACATTGGATTAAGAGGCTATTCCCCATAATTGGACCTCATGGTATTCTGCTGTGGGGGAGAGCAACTGAGGTAAAAGCTATATTTTTATTATTTTTTATATTAATTATATTTTATTAAAGACTAAGTTCAGAAATTCGGATCTTAACTCTACCCTGCAATACATTCTTGATAATTTAATGTGTGTCCAAAAATTAAGAAAAGCTGAATTTTGTGAAAGACCAGCATGGTCAAATACTGGAAACTGTAACAAACTGGTCGTCCCATGTTTCAGACTTAGTAAAACCAGTAATAGTTTTTTTAGGTAACGGTGTTAGGTATTACAACAAAGTCCCAAAGCATATTACGTAACTGCCGGACTGTAAGTTTAAGTGCCATGTCAAGCGGGTTTGGTGTCAAAATGAAATTTTATAATGAATCAATATGTAAACAATGGTGATGTCTGGAATTGACTCTTCTCTGTGCATCCACTAAAAACGATTGTAACGTGTAATTTATTGTAAATATATATTAAAAAGATAAACCCGATCGAGTTTCTTGACGGTTCTTCTACATGATTGGGTTGTTTGTCCGAACCGGTGGTAATTTTGACGTTCATAAGGGCCTAAATTGAATAAAGTATTTTTGATTTTGATAAGTTTATATAGGTTTTAGAATTTCCTTCTGTATAAAAAGTTTCTGCACAGTGACAATTGTGACCATTATAATCTCTCTGTATATTTATATAATATATAATCTCTGTATAAAGTCTGTATATTTGTGAATATATCACGTTATATATAGTAAAATCAAAGTAAACAGTCAACACGGTAGTTGTTGATATGGTCCGGACAATTATCACCCACTACTAAGTGTCACCACGCGCGGACGCCGCATATCGCACTATTAAGTACATAGTTTAACAAACAATACGGTTTGTTTACGTATTAAATCTAATAATACCATTATTATTATTAGCATTTAAATAGAGTTCCCTTGTGAAATTAAAAAACGTTGAAAATTAAGTGGAATTTTGGTGAACTGATATGAATTCCATATAAAAAAAGTATCTCACTGAATTATTATTATTATTAGCTTATTTTTGGCAACCAATCTTCTAGATTATTATCGCCATTATTATTATTATGCATTATTATTATTAGTCATTGTCGAGTAAGAGTAAGTAATATTACAAGTGTCTTACAATTCCAACATTTTGACAAGATGGTGCCCTCCTTGTTAGAACTTTCCTTTCCTGAAATAATACCACAGAGCATGAATTCTGAGTTGCCACAAAAACTCCCTGGAAAGTTCTAACAAGATGGCCACCAACTTGTTAGAACATTGAAATGATCGCAAGAAACTTTTAATATCGTTACCTACTCGATAATAGCAGTAAAAATCCACTACAAGATTGATTACCATAAATAAATGTAGAAAATAAAATGTTTATAATAAATACATGTTTGTCTTATTCTAAAATTAACTGTGTATATTATTAAAATAAATGAATGTTTACTTAAAAGGTATAAAAACAATACAAACAAGCCATTTAACTTTAAGAACAAGATATGTATATTTATTTTAATGGAATAATGCTAGACTAGGTACACTTTTTATGTCCAGACGCCAAATGTTGATAGTAAAAATAACAAAGGATCAAAGTTACATAACTAACCCATCTCTACTGATAGATGTCGTAGATAACGCGAACTTGTCTCGGACTAGCGCGGTGCATTTATTACGAATCCTTTTTAAACCAAGTATTTAATAGGTATTTAACTTTTTTTATAATGACACCGATAAAGTTTTAAAAAAAACTTACAATAAAAAATATTGAATAAAACTGTTTTCAATATACGAAACAATTTACAAACATTTGAATAATAGTTTTTTCATTTTTTAGTACATTATAAAGCAGAATCAGTTGGAGTCATTGATATATAAAAACCCAAGATGCAGTCTGGAATAAAAGTCCCGCTCAAAACCATTCCTAAAAAGTCACCGATATACTTATATTTATATAGTTATAATTATACTATAAACTTATTTTTTGCAAATTCAACCTTACGCGAATTATTTAAAGTTGTTTTTACAAAGCAGTGTACAAGTGACGAAGAGACTATTTGAAATGAGCGCCAAATTCTCAATTGTGCGCTCATTTTATGCGGAATGTTTTGAGGCGTTAACAGTGCATCTTAGGTTTTTATATATCAATGGTTGGAGTATATGTTGTCATGAAAGTTTGTACGGCCGATCGTAACTTCAAGCAATAAACATAGTGTTACTTCTCTACCGAATCGAATTTAAAGGACACATTATTACGCCCGTGGGTAAATTAACCACAGTGCAATAAATTGAACTTAGTACTCGTTCAAACAAAAATCAAAGATACTCTTTTCTTATTATAGTCGAAATTCGCTTGAAGATCGGTGTTATTTGTTTCTTTTTGTATTCGGTTCAACATCTTCTATACATATAATAAGAATGCAAATATAAGTGTCTGCACTTTTTAGATTTTTGTGAAAATAATTGTTGCAGGTGTCTTGGAATAAGTAATAAAATAGTGCTTGCATTATTGCATTTCGTTCGGTCAGTGAGAGCACCGGAAGACCACCTCCTCTCCCGACAAAAAACATGCTGAAAACTTGCGACTCCCCTTGTATTGCTAGTGTCAATGGACGGTGGTGATCACTTAACATCAGGTGACCCAGTTGCTCGTTTGCCTCCTATGATATAAAAAAAGATGTTTATTCTGACTATACATCCCAAGGTTACCTATGTTTAAGAAAAATACACGTAAAAACTATAGGAGAGATAAGGCTGAGTGTTAGTCTGTTTGGATTTATTTTATACATATCTGTTAAAAATAAACAAACTTTATTACAACAAATACTAGTTTGTTCCCGCAACTTCCCTTCCGAATCAATACAGCAGAGTCGGGGCATTCGGTTGTCGTGTAGAAACTATAACATGGTAAGGTTTATTTAAGTCCGTCTGGCTAGCTACCACTCCCAAGTTGATAATCTGTCAGCAAGCACCTGTTGGTGTATTCCGGCAACTGTATTTGAGAGTCAGTAAGTAACTCATTAAGTTTAACGTGTTTACCATTTTAGACCGCATCGTTATATCACCAGATAGAATTGTGGTCAAACGATAAAACTTATAAAACACTGAATTATCACGAATAACATAAACACACATCAACTTTTCTTTGCCAACCAAACTTCTAGTAGATTAGTACTGCCATTGTCGAGTAGGTAATTATATTACAAGTTTCTTGCGATAATTTTTATGTTATAACAAGGTGGTGGCCGTCTTGTTAGAAGTTTCCACGAAATTTTTATGGCAAGTCAGAATCCATGCTCTGTGGTATTATTTGCCATCCACTGCACTTGTGCATAATAACCAAACTATATTACGTAAAACACCACCAATATTACTAAATATACAGCCAAATAACACAAGATTATGAATAAAATCCACTAAATGAATTTCCAAAATCCTGCCAAAAATTCAATTTCTATTTTATCTTAATTAATGTTATAAATAGGTTAGGCAATCTTTCTTCTATTTAATTCAGTCATCCAATTTACAATTCGCAATAATATTGGCAATACTCAATATAGCAATTTGTTTTTTGTCCGACGCACGGCGCTAGAACGGACATTGTAGCAACCCTATCATCATCATCTTCTTACCCTTCTTCCACCTAAGTAGGGTTGACACAATACGTTTTCCTTTTTCACGCTCGCCTATCAGATGTCATCTCAGTATTCACACCTTTTACACACATATCATTTTTCACACAATACGTCCATAACTTCTTTGGTCTTCCTCTACTCTTATATTCATCGACCGTTATACTCAAAGCTTTTCTAGTTACGTGGTCTTCATCTCTCCTCGTAACATGCCCATACCATGCTAACCTATTACTCCTTAACTTCTCTGTTACTGGTGCTATTTTCAAACTTCCTCTGATATATTCATTCCTAATCTTATCCAATCTAGTTACAACACACATCCACCTTAACATTCGCATCTCTGCCATATGTAGTTTTCTCTCATCCGTCTCTCTCATCGCCCAGCATTCAGATACGTACAACATTACTGGTCTTATAATAGTTTTATACACCTTCCCCTTGACTTTCAAGGGCATTCGTTGGTCACAAGCTACACCAAACACCTTTCCCCATTTCATCCATTGTAGCAACCCTATCTATAACGATTATTTATAGCGTGAATTTGGAAATATTATGTAACCTTGCCAGATACGGAACACAGCCCTAAATTCAATGTAAATAATACCTACAGAATAGCAAACAACTTCTTCCTATAATCAGTTTATTAAAAATTCCAATCAACTCCGGACGGTAATCGATTAAATCTCTTTTGTTTCGATTATTTTGCGATATTTGTTACTCGTTAATCAATTATAAGGAGATTATTTGTTCGTAAAAGTTTTTTATTGTATAATTCTCAAATCGTTGATCCTTTATTATGTACGTTACTGATTTAGAGTATATTTTGTATAGCTTCTATGAAAACGCAATGATATGTCGCGTAGAAAATACACTGAAAAGTCCTCTACCTGCTCGTAAAAGTTTTGACAAAATCGGTTTAGCCGTTTCAAAGATTAATCGACACGAACAAGAGACACTTCATTATTTATATACTAGCTGAGCTCGCGACTTCATTCGCGTGAAACATTATATAAAAAACAGTGACTAATAAAATCATCTGAATGTACCTATTAAGTTCATTCACAGACATTTCTAAAAATGATTGAAATGTATTTTATTACTTATACCAAAATACTTACAACAATTTTTTTCACAAAAATCTAAAAAGCATAGATACGTCAGATTTACATTCTTATTATATACTAGCTGATACTCGCGACCTCTTCCGCATTTTTTATTATGTATAGGTTGGTTCAGAGGAAAAAATATACTTTGCTTTCAAAATTTCTTTGTAATAAATGTCATCCATTTATTTCTCCCCTCATGCGTATGCGTACCACACCGCTTGCTCCACTTCTCCGCGGTAAGAAAACAGACATGGCTGAAAGTGTTTCTAAAAATCTTAATCTTTAATAACTGTACATTAAACTAGCTTCTGCTCGCGCTTTCGCTCGCGTTAAAGTAAATTTGACCTATACCTAGGGAATAGTACATTTTTTAATGAAAAGTTATCAATGCCTTTTTTCGTACTTCTAACGTACACGTAATATGCAATTTTTTGCTATATTATAGGAGTCAAACGAACAAATGGGTCATCTGACGTCGCAAGTACGTTGTCAGCCTTTGTTTGAGGAGGGAGGGGGAGTAGTAGCAGGGTAAAGGAAGGGGGAGAGGGGAGGTGGGTCTCCGGCGCTCTCACTGACCAAACGAAACGCAACAATGCAAGCACTATTACTTCACGTCGGTGTTTCTGTGGGTCGGGTGGTACTACCCGAACGAGCCGACCCATTTGTGCTGAGACCAGTAATAGCTTCAGCGTGGCACTACCACCTATATATTTGATAGATTGGGTAGTCCAGCGTGAAAGGGTAAACAAACAAAGAAATTTCATATTCGTATTTATAATATTGGTAAGGAAGTGAGGATGAATGGAATGGATGTTTTTTTTAAATACATAAGATAAGTGTTTATGAAGTAAATGAAGGCAGTCATAAGGACAGATGTGGAAACTCAAAACAATGGAATAACCGTGTTCCCTTCTGAATTAATTACAGTGTGAATTATTTAAATTTCATAATTTGTATACCTATTCAAATTATTAACATTAGTCTGGTTTTCACATCTATTGGCACTCCGAATAATAATTATATACATGTATACAGTTTAATAATTAAAATAAAATTAAAATAGTGACATTGACATGTCTTTTTATTTGCATCTATTTTCCTATTATAGTTTTCATATTTTGTATTATTATAATGGTTTATTATATCTAATATTATATTATTATTACTGTGAAGAATATGAAACCACGAATCCTGAAAAAAAAATGGCAATAGAGCATGCAAACCATAATCTGGAAGTACTTCGTTTTTAACCGGAACGAAAAGTTTTAAGGTTAAAAGAGCCCATCAGACTTCGTAACTATATAATAATAATCATAAATACAGTGCTACAACAAAATAATCCCAAGGAGGGTTGATGTCAGGCAGGCGGCCGATCATAAAAATTAAGCCAAATCATATACCACAACATGAGAAACATGTTGTACCGACCCTACTTAGGTGGGATAAGGGTAAGAAGAAGAAGTATAGAGTTTAATAATTAATCAAACATATGATGGGCTGCACAATACAATACAAAATATCAATATTAGACGTACACAAGCCATACTACGTGTCGCTAGTCTGACGCAAGTCGCGCAAGCGCAATACGATCGGTCACGCTTACTAGCATGTTATAACGCGAAATTATAAACGTATCTCCTGCCAATAAAATATCGCTCAACGCACCTAAAGCAGTTTTCAGTTCAGAAATATTGAGACCTATCTAGTAGTTTCGTGTGCTGTGTTGTTGTTCATAATAGAAGACCTCTATAATTTTATTTACCTAAATACTCGATAAAACACTAGACTATACGTCTAATTGTAAAATGCAGCTGAGAAAACACACTCACATATTTATTATATCTGTAGATTTATTACAAGTTACAATTTACAAGCAAAATAAAATTAAAGTCTTCTGCAACAATACTACGCCTAAATACATAATAATCCAGTGTCATGATGTTTGTCCACGATCAACTCCGAATATACTCAACCGATCTTTATGAAAGTTGGTGTTTATGTATAACTAGCCGACCCGTGCCCACTTCGTTGGGCGGTAATACGTAAGCGTGGAATGGTTATTTTGCGCTAAAACACAGCGGAAGCTCTGAAAAGGAAAAAAATACCCCGATTTTGCAACATCCTTCATTGCTGCTCTGCTCCTATGGGTCTTAGCGTGATGATATAGCCTATAACCTTCCCTGATAAATGAGCTATATAACACTGAAAGAATTTTTCAAATCGGACCAGTAGTTCCTGAGATTACCCCTTACAACGTCACAAACTCACAAACTCTACCTCGTTATAATATTAGTATAGATTAGTTCCAACTTGTTAGTTATATAGACATCACCCGAGATGTTATTTTAAAGGAATTACAGTCATTGGATATAACGAAAGGGCCAGGACCAGATGGTCTACCTCCATTCTTTATTAAACACACTGCCGAATCGCTTGTTATTCCACTATACACATTGTATAATAGAAGCTTACGTGAAGGCTTAGTCCCAAAAATTTGGAAAATGGCAAATATAGTCCCGATTCATAAAAATGGTACTAAAAATGATGTAACAAACTATCGACCTATATCGCTATTGTCCACCCTGCCGAAAGTTTTAGAACGAATAATTCATAATAATATTTATCCCAGCCTACATAAAATTATCATTCAAGAACAACATGGTTTTGTTAAAAAAAGATCTACAATAAGTAATCTAGTCTTATATACCAACTTCCTATTTCAATGCATTGACAAACGCTCGCAGGTGGATTCAGTTTATACCGATTTTTCCAAAGCGTTTGATAAGGTGAACCACGATTTACTACTAGAAAAACTAGCATTTAATGGCATTCGGGGAAACTTATTGCGATGGTTCACATCGTACATAAGCAATAGAACACAACGAGTTGCTATCAATGGTTTCATCTCAGATTTCGTTACGGTTACCTCAGGCGTAGCTCAAGGATCCATTCTGGGTCCTTTGCTTTTTATTATATTTATTAATGATATTGACAGGTGTTTTAAACATACTAATTTTCTACTGTATGCTGATGATCTTAAAATTTATCGTGAAATTGTAACACCTGATGATTGCTATAAATTACAAAGTGATTTGAATTGTTTTAGTAATTATTGTAAAAATAATAAGCTGCACCTTAACCTAACTAAATGTAAGTCAATTACCTTCACCAAGAAAATCAATTATTTAATCTTCAATTACACTTTAGAAGAAACAACATTAGAAAAAGTTAAGACGATAAGAGACCTAGGAATACTAATGGATTCAAAGCTTCACTTTGATATTCATATTAATCTTATAGTAAGTAAGGCTTTTATGATGTATAGTATTGTGATGCGAAATTGTGTGTCCTTTAGAAGACCGGAATCATATATTCTACTGTACACTTCATTAATTAGATCTCAAGTAGAATATGCTACTCCCGTTTGGAACCCGTTGTATAATAAATATAAAAATCAATTAGAAAATATTCAAAAAAAGTTTCTTCGATCTGTTGACTATCGTTGCTTTCAATCCAAAGCCTCTTACGATGTCCTCCTAAACAAATTTTCCTTACCATCTCTTACGTCAAGAAGAATGCTTCTCGACCAAATGTTACTATTTAATATATGCCATAATAAATTTGATTGTAATAAACTCACTAATCAAATATATATTCATGTACCGAACCGTTCACATTGTATAAGGGAAAGTTCTAAACGTTACCTCTTTGCGTTTATTTCTTTTAAGACAAATGCCGGTGAGCGAGCTCCATTATATAGAATAACTAAATTATATAATAATCATTTTATGGAAATTGAAATGTTTGCCAGCTCGCCGACTTTGTTTAAAAAGGCTATAAAACAGAGTATTGAGTCTTGAACTAATATATGTCATATTTTTGTTACTGAATTTTCAACTATGATATGTTTTAGAATGCTTCGATTGTCAGTTCGTCTTTATGTTATGTATATTTTATTTCATTGTACCCTCATACTGTATTTCATGTTTAATCTTTAACTACCAATTGTTTATATTTAATTTACTACCCTAAAGTTATCTGTATACTTAATTCGTGGGCGGCGGAGCGGATTGTTCTCTAAGAACTATGTTGTTTTTTTATGGAATATTGTTTACATGTATTTTTGAGTACAATTGTTTGTTGCCCTTAATAAATTAAAAAAAAAAAAAAAACTTGAGAGATAGGATAATTTATATTTCGGTAAACGGCCTTAATAATTTTTATTACAAATTAGTGGGCTGTCAATGTTGATTATTGTTATAATTGTAAGTTTCAGAAGATTTTTTTTTGCCCTTAAAAAATTAAAAAAAAAAAAAAAACTTGAGAGATAGGATAATTTATATTTCGGTAAACGGCCTTAATAATTTTTATTACAAATTAGTGGGCTGTCAATGTTGATTATTGTTATAATTGTAAGTTTCAGAAGTCTCGAACAGATAGCACTTTAAATTTGTATGTTGAAAGAAGACTGTAGGACCGACTGTTACAGATATATGATAGACGGTGCCACGTTTTAATTTTGAATTTATTTTTCAACTTCTATTTCTTTTATGGTGCACGTGTTCTGTTAATATATTTACTACATAACCTCACATTTCCGGAAAGAAGTTTTTATGCAGATTCATTACCAAATACCTATCATAGGTTAATTGAACATATAATTACTGAGCCACAGTAAGGCGCAGCCGGGTCAGATGTTAAAGCATAAAATATTTTATTCCTGTAATCACGTCAAATACTATACAATTAATTCTATTATAATTTTAAAAACGAAAATACCAATTCATAAAACTTCCATTGATACGAAGCCGTGTTACTCAATCGACGCGATACGCAATCAGATCTATAAAAACACTCGTATGTAAAACATTACAATGTTTTTTGCATTCTTTCACAGTTGATATGTTTAACTCTCCGTTTGAGATATTTGTTTTATATTACAAACATCGCCTAACACTGGGATTTATTAACAAACGTTTCCCACGTTTCAGATATAATCACTATGAAACGGGGTTAAATGATAAAGCTTTTCGAAAATAAAAAATAAAATAAAATACGACCAATTCCATAAGACTTTACAATTTTATTTTATTATATGGTTAAATAGAGGCATCCTTTATTGACCGATTAATTGATATATATTAATAGCTATAATCAACATTTAATATGTAATTGAAAAAATATTGAGGCCATTAATTGTAATATACATTATCATATCTCAAGTTTGACCATATCTTCAAAAATTCAATCATTTTTAGAGATGTCTGTTTGTATCACACATCACTGCTAAAGTACTGGGTTCACAATAAAACCACACCTTAGTTAAATCATAAACCATATTTTCGAATATAACTTAGTCTTTGTTTCATTAAAATCGGTCCACTCTATCAAAAGTTATGGTAATTTTAATGACGACGCGACTTAAGTACGAGGGACAAGTAGATAAGTATATGAAAACTAGAAACTGTTTTTACATTAGGTTCCACGCGGATGGAGTCGCGGGCACAGCTAGTACTTAATATAAAAGGCACCCTATCCCCTTTTCTGTTCCATAATCGGTTAAGTGCCTTAAGCGCTCGCCTTAGTAGTCCGGTGAAGCTGTAGAGGCCTCCAAAAAGGCTAATAGCGTAGACAGTTCGAGAAAAAAAAAAAAAAAAATTCTGTTCCCCTAATGAATAATGGGTTGAAAAGTTTAGGCGTGAAAAGCCCAAAAACAAGTAAACACGTTGGCATTTATTATAATATTTAATATGTCCATGTTCCTTTACATACATTCTTGATAATGTAATGTATGTCCGCAAAAACTTTGAAAAGTTGGATTTCGTAAAAGACATGATCTAAATACTAGAAACCGTGACAAACTGGTCGTCCCAACTTTCAGACTGAGTAAAACCAACAACAGTTTTTAAGGGAATAGTGTTATGTTCATAACAAAGTCCCAAAGCATATTACCGATTTGCCGGATAGTGAGTTTAAGCGCCACGTCAAGCGGGTTTCGGTATCAAAAGGCTACTACAGAGTGGATCAATATGTGAACGATGGTGATGCCTGGAATTGACTCCTCTCTGTGTCTGTGCATCTCTGTGCATCCATAAAAAAAGCGATTGTGATATGTAATATATCTTAATATACTTATTTATATGTGAAAAGATAAACCAGATCGAGTTTCTTGCCGGCTCCTCTCGATGACTGGGTTGATTTCCGAAGTGGTAGTTTTGACGTTCATTAAAGTACGTTCTTGGGGCCTAAATTGAATAAAGTATTTTTAATTTGATTTGAAATAATATTCCATACATATTTATTCCAATACCCCTACTCTAGAGCAAAATTAAAAACACTTTATTCAGTTAACGTCCCGAGAAGATTTTTAAGTTAAAACACAACCATCTGTTCGGAAAAACCCCAGATATCGAGAAAACCTGCAAACTGGTTTATCTTTTCTTTAATATATTTAATATGATTAAATAAGTAATTATTGTCTCAGTCGTTTTGTGTATTTATAGATCGAAATTCACTTCCAGACATCACAATTGTTCACATAATGATTCAATCTTTTAACGTCAGGAAAATCTGTTTAACATGGCGCTTAAATTTACTGATAATATGCGCCTTGAGAGATTATAATAAAACCTAATATTATTATTATAATTAATACTTAAAAATCTTGGATTAAATCTGAGTCTAAAACTTAAGATAGCTAATTTGTGCTCATTTCGAGAATTCAAATTGTCGGTCGTTGGCAAAATATAGTTTATCTCAGTTCTTGTAGAAATTGTATCATTTACCTGTATTTCTGATATAAATGTAAAGTAAAATTATTTCCTTTAATTTTAATATTGCTATAGCATAGCCGAAACCAATTATTTATTAAAGTTAAAACTTCTTTAGGCGTTGAGCGGTATTTTTGCCAGGATATAAAGTTATAATTTCGCGTCATGATATGAGATTATGCAGCCTATCATATATTAATTATAAACTGTATAAAAACGTATATGTCATAGTGGGAGCATCCAGCAGTCGAAATTAACACATAAATAATTATTAAATAGAAGTGCATTAACAACACATTGCCTATATTGATTAACATATAAAATAATAGATGGCGGTGTTAGCAAACACCTATGATAATTCGAATCTTTGTAGGATTCTGTAATAAAATATGCGTTACTATTTATGTGTTAATTTCGACTGCTGGATGCTCCCACTATGACATATATAATTATTGTTCGTAGTGTCAATAAATGTGAAAACCAAACTAATAATAATAATCTCAATTTGCAAATTATGACATTAAATAATTCAAACTATAATTAAGGTAGAAATTCAAAACAGAACACAGTTATTCTCTTGTAATGAGTTTTCACTTCTGTCGCCAGTCCTTATGACTGCCTCGATTTTTATTGTAATCTGTGGCAAACTTACAATCTGTGAATGGAGAGCTGTTATCAGAAATAAAAACATTTTATTTTGAAAGTAAACTTCGTTTAATACTCGTGTTAATTTTTTCTCTAATTTAAGTAAAGTTTACTTATAATACTTTCCATCATATTATTCAGACGTGTCAGATTAATAAAATAAAATCTCTAATTTAAAAATCTCAATTTTGTTTTAATTACTGCGTCATCCAGGTCACAACAATAAAACTATCGTAGGTGGTAGAGCCACGCTGAAGTTATTACTGGTTACAGCATGAATGTCGGCTCACACGGGCTACTACCACCCGACTTACAGAAACACCCACCTGAAGTAACACTTTTTTTTTCCTCGAACTGACTACGCTATTGACCAAGCAAGGTCTTAACAGCTTCAGGCGAGCGCTTAAGGCACTCAGCCGATTTTACTTTGACACGTGAAGTAACACTGCTTGCATTGTTGCGTTTCGTTAACTTTACCCCTACCCCCAAACACAGGCTAACGCATCTGCGACTCCCCTGGTATCGCTAGTGTCTATGGACGGCGGTGATAACTTAACATAGGTGACCCACCTGTTCGTTTCCCTCCTATGATAAAAAAGAAAAGTTATATAAATATGTTATCCACTATAACTACTGTGGTCCGTAGTAAAATACAATTCTATTTTAGTTATCTATGAATTCTATTCGCTTGTAATAAAAATTTGCGTATCGAACAAACTATAAATGTAACTGCTTCTCTTGGTCTGTACGAATAAAAATGAAGTCATATCGTTACGAAGCCAAAACAGACGAAATCGATTTACTCAGTCTTATAGGTATTGGCATTTTTCCAACACGCAGTAGAAACGTGTCCATATTAAAAATTCTCAACGATAACATCTTTACGCAGCTTTTATTGACATACCGATTAATTGCAAACATACCCTTTACACAGCAGTTTTATTGGGAAATTATATAATTAAATAAATGATTTAAAAAGCCATTAAATTCGTATGATTATAATTTTGTTCATACTTTTGTATTAAGTTAGCAGAATTCCGCCAGCTATGTTGTGTATTAAAAATGGCAAAGGCTCAATCGAATGTAAAATATAAGAAGCGTAGAATCATCTGTGAATAATGCCGCTTGGAATGATCACAGTCCTATGCCGATACCTTTAATACCTTTGATCTAATAGAGCTTCAAAGGAATTGTATTATAATTATATAGACTAGAACCTACAACCTAGAACCGAACATTATGCAACTTTTTATTCAAGAAAAAGGCACCATCCTAATGGATAAGTCAAATATGCATTAAAACGTGCGGAGCCGCGAGCAAAAGCTAGTGATACCGCTACTGTCACTACATATTATAAAACCTCCTCCGCCGCGTCTGTCTGTCTGTTCGCGATAAACTCAAAAAATACTGAGCGGATTTTCATGCGGCTTTCATAGATAGCGTGATTCACGAGGAAGGTTGAGGTATATAATATGTCAAGATTTTTTTGGAAATTGGTTGAAATATAACGATAAATTTTGAAAGTGTCGGAAAAAGTGAAAAGTCGAAAAGTCTGCCTAATCCCTTTGAGATACAACAAAACAATTGAGATAATAATCGACGCAGACGAAGTCGCAGGAATCAGCTAGTTATATATAAATGTTTATGGTTTTAGTCTACAGATACAAATAGCTTATATCAAAAGATGAATATCGTTTCTGAGTCGTATAAATAAATGGACTCATTGAAGTTTTTCTACAATTAAACTTATTTATGGAATAATGCGCAAACAAGTACGCAGACCGCGTGATGTATTCAGCACTGCCCATGTTAATTTATAAACGCTTGAATAGGACCGCATTCCTTCTGAGTTCACTCACAGATAGGTTACTCCCGATGATCCACTACAGATCATAAACTATAATCCTCTGACCGCTCTAAATATAGATGCGCAGTAATCAATTTAGATATATTTTAAATCAATAAATCGCAATTTTAGTAGCAGTAATTTTAGAGCATACTTGATAGTTTTTCTAAATCAATTAAGAAATAGGTGCTTAATATTTTACCTAATTATCTAGAAAAATACAAAAATTATACGCAATCCTCTACGCGTCTATGTTAAAGACCAGTGTCATTGACCGTCTGGTGACTTCACTTTCACTTGAAAGTGAACGTTGGAACGGCATGAACAAAACAAAAGAGTTTATTGTCCATTTTATTATCGATGGTTATTAATTACTGGTCGCCTCTTGTAGTTTTTGTCACCGGTAATTGCACCTAGGATTATTACGATTGTGTTTATACTTTTGAAAGTTTTAGAACAAACTTTAATTTAGGTTATCTTTGTTGTTTATTAGTATTTGTTTTGATATTATTATTTTATATGTTAAATATGACCAGCTCTTAGAATACTGTAAGCGACTAACCTAAAACCTGGTATAATAAGGTCACAAAGATTTGTCAATCATGATTTAGGTGCAGGTCAGAGAGTCGTAATAACTTCAATGTCCGTTAAATGCCTTGAAGTTAATGATCACAAGCTTTAAAAATTATCAAACTATCACACAGCAGACTTCTCCTCCATTAAGCCCAACGGACCGAAGGGATATACACGACGATTTCTACAAAGCATTAAACACCCTAGTCTCTTGGTACTAAATTTGGGTCTTTTTTGAAGCAGATATGTTATCGCAAGGATTATTATAGCTATATTCAAAACGACCAAAAACATTTACGAGGCCTGTCATCATCATCAGCCCATCATCATAGACCCACTTTAAAGCCATAGGGCTCTTCTGGAAGGAAGGTATGGGCGTAATCACCACGCCAGCTCGCAACGTATTGGCAATTTCAAACTCTGAGAAATCCACAGTACTAAGTTTTCCCACATACTACAAAAACATTTGTGAGGCTCAGGTTTCTTCACAATCTTTTCCTTCACCGTCAGCCGATAGTGTTACCAATTGTAATTAATAAAGCTATGAGATTTCCGAAAAATTCGTTGGTACATGTCGGGGTTTGAACCTGCAGACATCGAAATGATATCCCACCGGTCAAACCACTAGGCCACGACTCACGGCGAGGTCTGTACACCATTGAAATCGAAACATAAAACAAGCTGAAAGCGCTAACGTAATGCAGAAGAAATTTTACGTTGTTACGTAAAATTTACTCAATTGAATCTTGCAAATATTATCTCATTGCATTACACATCTTGTGTTTTAGTTATTCAAATGACCTTTCTCATAAATAACTTGGTGTATAATCCATTGGTTCAGTTGCAAGATAATCGTATGAAAACTATCGATCGTCCGGACAGACAGGATCAAGATCCTGTTCGTTATTAACAAGTCGCAAATATAACGCGTCATGCATTATTTATCGTATTGCGTTTTTTATTTAAAACATCGGTAAAAATACAAATTGCAAGTGCCACCGGTTTTAGTTAGATGTTATTCGAGACGGTTGTGTGATGGGAATAAGTTATAAGTTCGTAATTACCTGGATCACATGCAGAGTTATATTTATATTACAAGTTGCGTATATTACGGAACGGTATAGGTGCTTTGTCAAGGTTAAATGAAGGTCAAAGTCAAGTCGGTTCAGGTATCAAAATGTTACCTACTAACATAGAAGTACAATATAATATGGATGCATTTTTATTGCAGCATGGCATACTGACGTCATAATATCTGACTTTATGCACAAAAATGCTAAAAATATCAGTGTGTAGTGCTTGGATACAATCGTCACATCCTACCAACATGCAAAATTGTATACAAAAGGTAGGAATAATTTAAAGCAGATATACCTTCCAAAAGTGGCACAAGGATTTATACAATGCTTTATTTGCACTGAACACATAGATATGTACATGAGCTCCTTTTTTCTGTTATTAGGTAGTAAGAATTTTAATAAATTTATGTATTATTCACTAGCTTCTGTTTGTGGATTTGCTCGCATTATTGTAGATCTCATCGATACTTCTAGACAGATATCCTATATCCTTGTATGTACCCGAGAAAATTAGAATGCAATTTAGTAAGTACTTTATATTTATTAGCGAAA
Organism: Antheraea pernyi; assembly: GCA_015888305.1. Classification (NCBI taxonomy): domain Eukaryota; kingdom Metazoa; phylum Arthropoda; class Insecta; order Lepidoptera; family Saturniidae; genus Antheraea; species Antheraea pernyi. The sequence continues at coordinate 1,245,764 of MU158762.1, read as the reverse complement.
TAGTCCCAAACGCCGACCTATTAATATTATGAGCCAGAATAGCAATATATACAAGTAAGTTGAAAGGAATTACCATCTCCAAGCTATCTCGGCACACGCTGCATAAAACGTTAGTTACACGAAGATAATGGGAATTGTGTAATCATTTATAAACATACAAATACAGGCAAAGTCAGGCGAAGGACGTCCGCTAGTAAGTCATTGTAATAAAAGAAAACTGAATTAAAATATATTGATAAGAGCTGGACGGTCGATAATTTAGAAAATTGTGTTTTAATAGGTCATCAAATGTAATGTGTTATCAAAAAAAAAAATTGATCGGATATTTAACTATTAATCTAGATTTTGGCAAATACCATCTAATGGGTGAATTATAAGAACAATGTGGGTGACCCTATAAGTATAATGAAATCGTTAAGGAAAAGACAAATAACGAACACACGTACATCGGGATTTTATATATAAACTAGCGAGCCCGGCAGACGTTATCCCGCCCTGATTATGGAAAAATCCTTGACAAATGATATACTAAAATTCCTCATCAATCGCTCTATCCACCGGTGAAAACCGCATGAAAATCCATTCGGTAGTTTTTGAGTATATCGCAAACAGACAGACGCGGTAGGGGACTTTAGGGTTTTATACTATGTAATGATATATGTTAGAGGAAAAGTAATTATTTTACTGAAAACTACAATTTAGGAGGTCACTTTCTTTGTAATCTTGCTGAAACTGGAACTATGCTCGTCACTCGTCATGATTTATAAAAACAAAACCTTTGTCTATTTCCTTTTTTTATACACACTAATTACTAAAAAAGCAAATGCACACTCTTACTCATAGAGTAACAAAGCTACGAGCAGTCTGTAAGCGGTTTCATAATTCTATGCTCTTACCACATGAGATTTCGGATAGGAACTCCTTATAAAAAAATATTTTTCAAAATTCATATATATATATATCCATAAATCATATATTAGGAATATTTCTTAATAATCGTAATAACATTTATTATTGTTAAGTCAATTAGCAACATTATGAACGTTGAACGAAAACCAGCAAGTAATTAACCTGAGAAGTTTGTACGAAAATGGTGGCACAATAGAATGCGTAGTTGAAAGCACCGAAAAAACTCTGGAATTGTGAATCGTGATAAAAAAACCAAAATTCTGTTGTCGGGAAGTCTAAAGTTTGCTCAAACAGAAAGTATAAATAGCCTACCAAAGCTAAAGCCTAAAGAAAAATTGTAAAGCCTAAATATCCTATCAGACTTCGTAACTATATATAATAACCATAAACATATAGTGCTACAACAAAATAATCCCAAGGAGGGTTGATGTCAGTCAGGCGTCCGATCGTAAAAATTAAGCCAAATTATATACCACAACATGATACACATACACATACATGATGTACCGACCCTACTTAGGTGGGATAAGGGTAAGAAGTAGAAGAAGAAGATTTTTCAAAATTCATCACCAGATAAGTTGAAAAATAAAATGGTACCTGTGATACTGCCAATGAAATATTGCATCAAACGCACGGCCAATTGTAAAATTTTGTATATACACAAAAATGTAGTACAATGCCGTTTATTACAACTCACCGCTAGATGACGCTGTAGCACAACAATTAATAACTCAAATATTCACCGTAAGAAATAATAAAAAATAACGCCTACGGAGCCGCGAACAATACTACTGATAAAAAATACAACAATAAGCGTATGCTAACTTGAATTTAATCAAAAGAGTTTAAGTAACAAATAATAAATTCTCTAACTTATACAGATTCATATATACTCATATATTATATCACTCATATATCATATATTGATGAGCTTAAAAGGTTTTTTAAAGTATATTTAGCATTGAACAACAATCTGAACTTATGTTGAGTGACTATGTGGTCCAAGATCGCAACGCTCTAAAAACAACTAACTGTCGAGTACATGGTTTAGCGAAAGATTTGCAACTTGTGGGTACCTACCCAAGTCAACTTTAGAAAAAACCTTTTTACCACGACGTCTTCCTTTACCGAAAACTGAAGTTCACTGTAGAAATTTAAACTTACATCGATCGATATCATTATTTCAAATGTTATAATCATGTTCATCTTTATCAGCCCGTAAGAGACTCACTACAGGGCTATAGGACTCTTCCCGTAGTAGGTATAATCACCGCGACAGCCCACGACGTATTGACGATTTTTTCACGATGACTCTCTATTTTTTCCTCATACGTTCACGTTTCCTCACGATGTTCTCCTAGACCATGCCGGGGTTCGGACCACCAGACATCGGATTAATATTCCTCCGGTTAAACCACTACGATTACATATAACTACGTTAAATTAAGAAAAAAAAACAGCTACTGACAAAAACATTAAATATTACGTTTAAACTTCAAAGAATTAATTAACCTTGAATTCATTAAGCATGTAGGTACACCGCAAGCAAAATATATTAGTAATTCTCATACCATAGTTTCTTTAATATTCTTACTAATTATATTTACTTTTTGTATTTAAATTACTTTTATCAATTGTAACGAATTTATTACCACTAATTTTGTTAACTAAGTCTGCTGAATTACTATTTAAATTAGTGCTTGTTCGCTTAACGACATACGAAACCGATAAGAGCAAATATCTCTTTATATGTTAATATATACATATTATTATGTGTATTTCTATTTTCTTTAATTAGTTTTTTTTAGTGTTCGTCCACCACACTATGTAATATGTAAGATGAAGACGTTTTCTAAGGTGATAAGAAATAAAACCAGAAGGCCTTAAACACACAAACAGGTCTTGACGACAGATTTTCAACTTTAGGGTGGTAGCTAGCTAGACGGACTTAGATAAAATCATCATGCTATGGTTTCATGACAATGTTTTTTTTATATCATAGGAGGCAATCAAACAGGTGGGTCACCTGATGTCAAATGATCACCGCCGTCCATAGACACTTGCAACACCAGGGGAGTCGCAAGTACGTTCACAACCTGTGTTTAGTGGAGGGGGAGAGGGAGAGGTGGGAGTGAGAGGGGAGGTGGTCTTCCGGCGCTCTCACTGACCGAACGAAACGCAACAATGCAAGCACTGTTACTTCACGTCGGTTTTCTATGAGAGAGTGGTACTACCCCGGGCGAGCCGACCAATTCATACTGAAATCAGTAATAGCTTCAGCGTTCCTCTATCGCCTTGAAAACCAACTTTTCCTTCACTAGAAGATCCAACTTAGTTGCAAAGATTTGAACGTACGTCCATCGACGCTGTGTCCGCGCACGCTATCAACTGGATTACTTATCATCGCTTAAAAAACTATAAACTATATTGAATACTATACAAATATTGTAGATTGTAGACGTAGTCAATTATGACGAATACAAACTTATTCTAGAGACAAACAGACGAGCAAAGAGTACTTAACTGTTTTATATTCCCTACAGTTCTCCTAATTAGGTTTCGACAAATCTACAGCCTTTATTTATAGAAAAAGTCAAGTAATTATCGTGTAACCGATATTGGGCACACGTAACTGAAACACATTTAATCACTAAAAGTCATAGAAATAAAGTGCGGGCAAGGCTTATCTTATATCTGTTATGTGCGCTGACTTTAACAATGAAACTTGGTCATGTAATGTTTCTTATAACTTAAACGACTGCTTAAAACAAAAAGAATGTATTTGAACCTTGAAGTTTTTGAAAAGAAATGCTTGTAAACTAATTAAATGTACAATATTATTATAGTTTATGTATGTAATAGTCTTCTATCCATATCTTCTATACAAATAATAAGAATGTAAATCTGTCTGTACTTTTTCGATTTTAGTGATAAAAAATTGTTGCTAGGAGTAAGAAGTAAAATACATTTCAATTATTTTTAGAGTTGACTGTCTATCTGTCTATGTGTATGAACACGCATCACTATTCAAGTACTGGGTTCACAATAAAACTACATCTTCAAAATCATAAAGCATATCTTCGAGAATAACTTAGTCTTTGTTTCAATAAAATCGGTTGACTCTATCATTAGTTTATTGTTATTTTAATGGCGGCTCGAGTTAAGTACGAGAGAAGAGTAGTAATATTTAACTGACTATGCTATTGACCTAGCAAGGTCTTAACAGCTTCACCGGGCTACTAAGGCGAGCGCTTAAGGCACTCAGCCGATTTTATTCGACAACTAGCTCAAGGGTGCACGGCACACCTCAGCTTGGGCTGTTGCCTGATACATGCGACCTATCTGAGCTAAGCTAACTATTCATACATATATGAGTTGTTGAAACATATATGTGTACCAGGCATACATACCTCAACAACTCTTATATATATTTCGTATCGGATAATGGTTCGTATCGGATAATAACTAATTTGGTTGAACGCGCTGATCTCAGGTACTACATGATTTGAAAAATCAGTGTTAGATAAGTCATTTATCAAAGAAGGCTATAGGCTATATATTATCACGCTAAGACTAATAGGGGCGGAGCACGAATAAAGAATGTTTATAAATCGGGGTGTTTCTCCCTTTTGAGAGCTTCCGCTGCGTGTTAGCGTTAGCCTAAATATTAACTATTCCGCGCGGAATTATCTATCTATATTATAATAAAACTGTAGCAAGGTCAAATCTGTACATTAAATATTTTTTGAAAATTTTGATCGGGGTAGGCTTTGTTATCGATATAGAAGCCAAAACTAACCCTTTTAAAATTTTTGTCTGTCTGTCTGTCTGTCTGTCTGTCTGTCCCTGTGAACGCGCATCACTCGGAAAGTACTGAACCGATTTTGACGAAACTTGGCACAATGATAACTAATGTTACGAGATTACATTTAAGATA
>MU158762.1:1214917-1240092 GCA_015888305.1 Antheraea pernyi | reverse complement strand
AAAAAAATATTGTGAGAAGAAATATTTATTTATCACATAATTTACCCATTTTACAAATAAAAATCGAATAGTAAGTAAAACGGGGAAGTCCCGCAGCCCGCCATAACGATGTAGCCCCGTATAATTGATACGGCAAATACGGCGGTAGCTACGCCCCTGAAATTGTTACACAGTATATTCACTAACAATTAAATTGGACTTTATTTCAATTACATAAGGCACAAAATCGTAACGAAACGGGTTATTGTGAATAATTCGATAAAGATTACTTAAAAAATAAAAAGTTAAATTTATAAAACGCATTGAAAGATTATAATTGTAAATTCGGAACATTTGATATTCATATCTTAATGTTAAAAGGAAGCAATGTGAAGTGGTCTCTCATGCACACCTATTGGCAGTTGCATAAATTTACATGCTGTTATTCTAGCCTACCAAGGTTACTATTAATAATTATAACAAACAACGGATTACCAATAACAAAATAATTATCCTCAATAATTTGTTATACATTGCGTAGACATAATGCCCACATTATTAGTTGTAACAATTACCATCTCTATGTAAGGACGTAATATTAAATTTTTTCTTCAGATAGATTATAGAATGTATATTTGGAACAAAAACTGTTAGAAATAATTTTTTATCCGATTATAATAAACAAGTAGCTAATTTCTAGTTGCAAATCGAGTGTTCTGTGTTCGTATTATCTAATCTAAAATTAAATATAATTTCAGGATGATATAGCTTCCACTAATTAAAACATAATTATCGAAATATTCGTAATGGTTTGTAGCGTATATTAAATACCAATAAAATGTAATAAAGTAATGAACTTTTTACTTGCGAATATAGCTTCCGCTTCTTTTTTATGATGAAAGGAAAACAAAAAACTCTAAATACCGCTAAAGGCGGAAGGATGACAGGTGGCTGTTGTATGCGATGCACGGAGGCTACGATTAGCAGCGAAATGAGTTTATGCCACTAGGGACAGATAAATGCTGATTTTTCTCAGTCACGTAACAAGAATACTGTTAAACAGGAGCACGTATACGAGCTTTATACAGTGTTTTTAAACAAGCTGGTAAGTGGGACTCCATTAGTAATCGTATAGCGTCGGTAAACGTATTTGCGAAGAAACTGTTTGTTTCCATTAATCAATAATATTTATAAATTTATTAGCTGACCCGGCCACCCGTTGCTGTGGCTCAGTTATTAAAGGAACACATGTATCATAAAATAAACTTGAATTGAAAAAAATAATTAAAACGTGGCGCCATCTATGAGATATCCAGAGCAGTCGGTCCTACAGGTTTCTGTCAACAAACTAGTTTAAAGCGCCATCTGTTACAACCTTACAATTCGTAATAATAATTAACATTGACAATAATTTAATTTGTAATTAAAAAATATTGTGGCCATTAATCGAAATATAATCCTACGTCTCAAATGCTAACTTTCATGAAGATCGCTTGAGTAGTTTCGGAGTTCATCATGGACAAACATTATGACACTGGATTCCTATATATTTAAGATTATTATTGTGTGAATATAAGTTTTGGCGTTAAAGATTGATGATTTTTTTCAATGACAAAGACCTTGAATACATCAGATTTATATTATTCGTATAAAATAATTTAAGTGGATATTTTTATTAGCAATATAGGTATATAACATTGGTAAAGCAAGGTTCGACTCCAGAAGCACCTTAACCATACATATTTATGTTGCAAATTAGCAATGCTCGTAGGTAGACTGCAATTCTGTTTAAGCATTCATAACAAATGAAACAAGAAATAGATTACAAAACATTTATATTCCAAATTATGTTATACGAAAGAGCGTTAAGAATTCGTTGTATTTTATAAAAACATCACAAATACGAGCAACAAAGCCACTGTCCTCAGACAAATAGAGGGACTGAGGTTTGACCTACACTGGTTCTATAAGCTTTTTCCTTTAAAATGTATGTTAAGTGATCGATAGAGACGCTTTGTGTGTACAATCAACATTAGTAGAGGCGCGCGACAAACAGATAAAATTTCCTGCTAATGGACTCGGGACGAATTGTCAAAAGATAAAGGCTCAAAAATGAACTTATTTCGGAAATAACGCTTCGAATAAATGTTTACAATGATAAGATAAAATTGAAAAATAAATATAATGCTTAAACTATATTTTTAACTAGCTGACCCGTGCGACTTCGTCTGCACCAAATCGGTTATTACCGGTTTCGATTGTACTTTTAAACGCGAATACATCTCAAAACCCGATTGCAGCGACACCTACTGTTTCAAATTGTGAATCCCAAATATCCAGGGACTCACTCAAACATATACCCAGTTGGTATGTGAGAAATATTTTAAAATATGCTTTGAACCCGTTCGCAGCATCACCTACCAGGTCCAATTAAGATAACAAATAACCTACATATATTGCCGATAAATGTCTTCCCAGTACGTTGTCCCAGTAACTTCTGTCCCAATAAGCCTACAACCCGTTCGTAACATCATCTACTGGGTTCAATTAAAATAAAAACTAACCTACGTATATTGGCAGTAATGTAAAAAAAGCTTGAGAGGTCCATGGACCTCCAGTTGGAACGTAGTTCCTTTCCCTTTTTTGTAGGCGTTTACTATACGCTCAGTATAGTTTACATTATAAAATATCAAGTTGATAAAGTTAAATTGTAATTTAAACGTTAAAATATATTCATAAAATAAATAATGATAAATTAAACACTGAATGACATAATAACTATTTTCAACTTGTATTAAAACTTTTTCACACTACATTGTATTAAAGAAAAACATAAATATTAAAAAGATATGAGCAACATGTGTCATCTGTCACTTGCCTGTGACTATTTGTCTAAGAAGTCGCACGGGTCAGCTAGTTAATAATAAAATGGGACCAAATATAAGTAAATTAAAAAAATAGATTTTCATAAACTTTATTATTTCATTAGAGAGTTAGATTAAATTAGAATAATTAAGTTTGATTTAATTTCCAGTACTTATTACTTGTAAAAATGTTAATCTATATCAATAGCTAGTGCTTGCGGTTTAACACGTGTATGATACTATCCATTGCTATCATTATGTATAAGTAAATATATAAACAAATTTAATTTATATTTAAAAGTTATGTTTTCCAATATAAACTTTTCACTTTTCTGAATATTTCTTTTACAATTTAATATTATATATATTCTGAATACTTTATGGGTCCGTTTGTTTTTATTTCATATTTTAATTTTTAGCATTTATAAATTATATTATAATGTAACAATATGCGATATGCATACCGTTGTTGCCTGTAAATAAGGTCATATCTAGCAAAAACGTTGAACTATACACTTTATTCTAATAACAATATATTGATGCCGACTCCGTTGGTAACATAAATAAATATATAGAGTCTAATTAACGGGCTATAACATAAAAATCTTCGCCATGAGAAAATATTGGTATTTTCTAAGTTTCCTGACACCAGTGAAATCATTTCGGAAATTATACTTCTCAGATATAAGAATATTCATACGGAACATAAGTTTTTTAAATATATATGGTTTTTAAATATAACAAAATAAATATAGTAATAAATAACCATACACAAGCCGGTATATTTTATACCATGACTGCGGTATACTGTTACATCGAGGCATAAATACATAATTAATTATATCTTCCAGAAACCGAACTTAAGAGCTCCCGCGTTTTACTTAGAAATCAAACTAGATAATTTATTTTAACACTGACTTTGTCTCCACGACTTCCTTTCCTATGGGATTTTGTTTGAATGTGTTTTACCTATAAGCATATTCTTATTTCATATTAATTAAAAACCAAGAAGAAACAAAATATTTATAATTAAATACATTTAAAAGAAATGCAATACACAAAAATGTATACAATAGAATATACGAAACATGTCAACAATTTAACAATAATTATAATCAGTGATTACAATATTAAACCGTAATTTTTTCAGTCAATCTATTAAACATGTCAAAAATGACTGATTTTTCAATAATACTATATGCAGTATAAAGAAGAAATTAATGTACTCACAGAGATTCTTCCTTGTTGTGTCGGGGGATAAAATTAAATTTTGGCTGCAATCCACAACCGTACGTATTTGGTCGCGAGTTGGCAGTTGCACCGGCGCGGTCTTACACGTGAATCCGCGCTCGCTTCGCAGCACTAACTGTCCGCAAACGTTACGGGCACGCGTGGTCATGTTCATTGAACGTCTTATATCTTGATTTTCTGTTTGCAATGTAAACAAAACGTTCTCAACTCCCGGGTGATACATATAACGGGGTGACCATTCGTTTCGATTACACTGGACAATCCTAATGAGGGTTTAAATGTTATTAATCTGTATTAAAAATTGACATCGACAATCGCTAGTCCAATTTGAAAAATTATTTCACTTAGATAGCTTATTTATCGAGGAAGGCTATAGCTTACGTTATCATGATGCTAAGACCAATAGGAGCGCAGCACCAATGCAGAAAATTTGAAAATCGAGTTTTTTTTCCCTGTTAGCGTTAGCCCAAAGGTAAAATAACTATTCAACGCGGACGAAGTCGCCGGCAGAGGTTAGTAGTAATATAAAGATTATCAAGCATATGAACACAGTGTAAACACCCGAGCTACTTAGATCTATATTTAGTAATCTTGTTACACAATAAAAATGCTTATAGCGAGAGCAGAATGGTAAGATACTTGTATCTGGAAAAAAAATGTGCTGTTTGGAAAAAAGATTATTTTGAACTTGCAAACTACGAACATATATTCCATATGTTTTTGTAAACGGCGTTTATTTATACTTTATTGGTTTTTGCATTTGACCTTAATCTCACTTGATGTTGAATGACAATATGATCCAATATAGAAAAAACGCTAAACTGACTCCCAACTTTCGGTACACGCCCATAAGTGTTTCGCGACAGATTTTATACTTGAGGGTAAGTAATCAGGTGGATTTAGAAAAAGCATGCAAAGTTATTTTCTGTCTATAGCATGTAAACTCATGTTTTTTTTTAATGGTATGAAACTAAGTGTAACACATGGTCACCCCAGAAACAGTTTAATAAGGCCTTATTGTTTTAATGGAACTCATGTGATGCATTTAGTTGTGATATTTATCTGAAACTTGTTAACAATAATGCACGAATTTTATTCCTATATGTTATTAATTATATTTATTTTGTTACTTATCTCCTAAATCATTTAGATAAATGCTTCTGTTGGTTGAAGATTATTTACGTCCGTATCAAGGAACTATTTCGCACGTTAAACTATACCTGATCATTAATTAGTAAAATAAAATTAAATGAACTAAAATCTTAGGTGGGTTTTGATGTGAAACATCTATTATAGTGGCGAGTGAGACAGACTGTTGGTGTGGTGACGCATCGCCACGGCATACGTCGACACGCTGTATGATTTTTAATTTTTGTATTTAAAAAATATTTTTTTTACGTCCTTTTCACAGTCAAAAACAGTCATCCTTTTCTTGGAAAAAAACTAATATTTAATTTTTGACTATGCCATATTTATTGCATGTCGTAAACTTTCTTTTTACCTTTACATAATAATTAAGACGTTTCACATCTGCCAGGCGTTCTGCGACGGATCATTTTTTTCCCCACAACATTATACATTATAGGTCACTTCTTTAAACTTATACTTGTAGACAATACATTAACTACACTAACATTCACTGATAATTAATTGCCAAATTGCACTTATATCAAAAACGTCTGAAAGCACCTTCTATTTTTGGTATTTTCTGAAGTTGTAATTAGTTTCTGATATAACTGTCGTACCGCCCCTCATACATACCCTGGTGATATAACCGCTGGAATTGATTTTTGCGGAATCCAATATTTTAATTTAATCATCAGTTATATTTACTGAATTGTCCTTGATTAATATTTGAAAGACAGTATTGTATATACTGCATGATAAAGTTGCGAATTCTTCAAAACATTTTATAGTGTTCATGAAATAGATGTATTTTCCCAATAACTTCAAGTCCATCATAGATCAGACTGTAAGACCATAGGCCTCTTCCCGAAGGAATATATGGACATAATCACCACGCCAGCCCATAACGTATTGGCGATTTCAAACTGAGAAATCCACAGTTCTTTGTTATTGTTATCCCATATACAGTAGTGTTACAAAAACATTTTTCAGGTTCAGGTTTGTTCACGATGTTTTCCTTACCCGTCACCCGATAGTGCTACCAATTAAAATTAGTAAATGTACGCGTATTCCGAAAAATTCGTTGGTCCATGCCGGGATTGGAACCTGCGGACAATGGATTGATATTCTACGGGTCAAACCACGACCACCACAACTTACAGTTGCAAGTTGAAAATATTTTATCAAGCTACTCTAAATATCTACACGCAGGTGCACTTAAAGCCAGTCCCTTTTTTTATTGTAGCACGGCAAAATGACTGCACTGTGCCTGATGGTAAACACAGTACAATCCAAAAACAATGGCGATCACCGAGTGACACACTATCCATCGCCGGTCGCCGCTGTCATGCCGGCCTGCGAAAAGCTGGATATGCACAGGCTGATCCCGAAACGCGACCCGCAGAAGCGAATCACTATGACGGGCTTTTTCGTCATATACATGGTGGTCGGGAACCAGTCAGGCTGTAACACCCTACCACCACGCTTTACGCTTGCTCGAATATTACTTTACACATCACCACTTAACATCGTGTAAAATCGTGGTCGAATTGTATAGTTAGAAACATACAATTATGAAACCGCTTACACTTACAACTTACACTTAACTATGCGCGGGTTTGTTACTCTATGGTTAGAAATAAATTTGTATAAAGAATTCTCGAATTGTCATATCTACTCCTAACTTCCGACAGACTGTCAATTTTAGGCCACGACAATTGTGACTCACGTGACAATGATGATGACAAAATGATTTATGAAAATCAGGTGTAATATCTGCAACGATAACAAGCCTAGACGCAACACATTGCACAACCACACTGAAGACTGCAGATGAATTTTATATTTCTTAGTCTCTTTACTCTGAATTGCACTGTGATTAGCATTAAATACAGTAAATTCATAAAAAAATAATTAATTGATATTCGAGAGTTAATTACCTTCTAGCCGTTTGAAAAATTCATTGGAGCATACCGAAATAAACACTAAACATTACGTCGTTCCTATGATAAAATTTAGTCACGATGTTTAGCTTATAAGATTTGCATTTCAACAAACGTAAGTGATTCACCTTGCGATCGTGACGTATAATTACGTTTTTATCAATTCTATTTATATAAATAACATGCTATCTGGGGCATGCTACAAATTTCCGGAATAAATAAGAAAAATCCTATAACTTGTCATAAATTAATATTTTCTCAAAATATTCTCCCTTAGCGTAATAGCATTTTTCCATACAAATAAACCAATTTTAAGAATATTTATACTAAAACTGCGCGGTGACTTTAAAAACATGCTTATTATACTAATCAACAGTCCTCTCTTGGTATTGAAAATCGTCGATCGCGTAAATACTTCTTTATTAGTCGTACGAAGAAGTCGTATAGTGCAAGGTGGAGACTATGCAGTAAAACCCATTATATCTAAAAATCCTTCCAAAAATTCATTTGTTGAAGTTCCACGGAGTTGGTTAATAATTTTCGTCAACAAATGGTCATGTTACCAATCGTTATTAACTGTTCAACGATCCTATAGTAAGATAGAGTAGCCACCTATCTAATTTTATTGAAATAAGTAGCAATTATCCGCTCTTAGCGACACACCTCATACTCCCAACTTTAGTTGGCTGTGGTTCACTTGGAATGACCCAACAATCGATTGCTGCATTATTTTAGGTTCGCAGCTATAAATCCATGTTTCTTCGCCTGTCATAATATCCCAATTCAACTTTGACTTTCCCTCCTTGAATCTGGTATTTTGGAGTCTCAGTCAAATTTTCAAAATTGTTGAAAATCCATCGGGAACACAATTTTTCACACCCAAATTGTGTTATAGGATTGGTTGTATCTGACTGATAGCTGTGGCTAGGTTCGAATCTCATGGTAAGTCATATGCCCATCTTTTTCGTTCGTGTAGCGTACAAAATCGGTATTTTCATTGTTCACAGTGGTATGTGAACGACCGTCACGAAATCCATTTCTGGGATTGTCACGATGGTGCCGCGGTGTTGGAATGAAAACCAGCTACAAACTGTCGTTTTGCCTGGTACTTCATTGCCATAAGCAGTTTAAAGGCAAATGGAACTGTGCTAAGACATCAAAGTACATATAAAATCGTAACCAATCATAGTACAAAAATTATCAAGAGATAAATCCATAGTAGCGTAAACAATAAATATTTAAAATAGCGCCAAAATATAAAAACAAGTGACAAGTAGTTTCTCTATTTTGAATTTTGAAGCCAGAGTTCCATTTACAATTTTTTTATAAAGTTTGTGAATATTTTTTATATAAGTGGTCAATTCTAAAAATGTTTAATGCACCCTATGTATAACAACGTCAGCATTACGTCTAGTGAACCTTCAGTGTATGTCTGACTGACTCACACTTATCGCTATTGCTAGTTCGACGCTTCCGGCTGCATATACTATTGTTTATCAGAGGTTCATCGTAGATTCTAAATAAAAGTTAAACGTAAAAAGAAAATGTATAGAGTTAGCAAGAGATTATTGTAGCCTGTAGCAGTTTGTAACTATCTTTAACCTATCAATACCAATCCTGAGATTAATCATAAAAGGCTTCTATACTTAAGGAATACTTTGGAATGTGTCATGTTAACTGTAATACAGCAACGATGTTACAGTCGTATCTTATATAAGCTTCATTTCTCTTACTTGTTGTGACTCGAAATCAGTAGCGTTGTCTACTTGTTGATGTATTTTTCGAATTCTTTAATTAATCTTAAAAAGTGCCGAAAACCCGTGCAAATTTCAACTAAGGATACACCACTGCCAAACCTGTTTCTACAGCTAAGCGACATTGCTCGCGATGCTGTGTCCCGAAAGATATTGGTAGCAACGCGCATATACAAACTTATTGGTAAATAGTCTCAGGGCGTGTACCTTTTTGAAGTTGGTTATTAAACAGTAGTGATTATAAAAACATTGGGTGGAATGTACATCTCTTCACCGGAATTATAACATAGAAAAATGAGCTGTAAGAAGTGTCGATTAATATCTCGTACTGTGCAGGTAACAAGGAAATTATAAAGAAATGGAAGGCAAGCTGCCTTAGCTCTTACAAATGCTCTTACTCGCTTTCTCTACAATATATTTAATCTTTAATTTTACAATACTAATTAATTTAATAATGTGTAATTTTTTAAGCGATGCCGGCTTAGTTAATTGCGTGTTTGGACACAGCGTCGATAGACGTAAGTTCGAATCCATGCAACTGATTAGGAGCTTTCGGTGAAGGAAAACATCGCGACGAGTAATCCGGTGAAGCTGCTAAGACCTTGGTAGGTCAATAGCGTAATCAGTCCGAAAAAAAAACATCGCAACGAAACCATAGCATGGTGTTAGAGTTTTTTCTATCCCCACCCGCCTAGCTACCACCCTCAAGTTGAAAATCTGTCGCCAAACATGTTTGTGTATTCCGGGAGGTGGATGTGAGAGCAAGTCCCCTCTATTTTTACCGTGTTTACCATCTTAGACCATATCGTTATTATAACCATACCATACCATACCATAACGTACGATGAGATTGTGTCAAACGTTAAGCCTAAGGGGTGTCGAATAACATCTAAGACTTGAGTCATCCAAGCCAACCTCACCTGCACGTGGTGCACCCTGCCGAATAACGAACGAGGCAATGGCGAAAACGGGGTGGTAGGGTTTTACAGCCCGACTGGGTCGCAACCACCATGCATATGGCGAAAAAGCCAGTCATAGTGATTCGCTTCTGCGGGCCGCGTTTCTGGATCAGCCTGTGCATATCCAACTTTTTGCAGGCCGGCATGACAGCGGCCACCGGCGATGGATAGTGATTCAGTCGGTGGTCGCCATTGTTTTTGGATTGTACTGTGCTTACCATCAGGCACAGTGCAGTCATTTTGCTTTGCTACAATAAATATATAAAGACAAAACTATAAAAAAAATATTTCTGCTTAATTCCCGTAGAAACACCCTAGACGTCCTATATTTGCTAGTAAAGTCGGTTGGAAGATCAGCCCGAATAAAAAGCAAACATTTCAATTTTATTTACAAGTACAGAATAACCCAAAGTCTTGTAGTATGTACTAATTATTTCTGGTTATATTCCAAAAAATACAAATCTTAAACGTAATGTGTAATATTGCATAATTAATAAGTATATTAATAATATAATAAGTGTAATAATGTGTAATTGGTTTCGCGCTGTTACTACATCGTCTCTGTCTCTGCAAATACAGACAAATAAAAATATTTAACAATACAGTAACAATTGAAAACGAATTTACATATTTATCAACGTGTTAAAATGCAAATTAATTATTCAGCAAAATTACTTGTCCTAGCCTTAAAAGATATCTTTGTCTTACTTTGTTTCTTTTCGGTGCTCTTATTTGGGTTTTGTATAAATTTATACATTCGTCCCAGAATATTTCACAGGTTTATTGCAATGGAATTGAAACGTCATTCTCGGCAAAGTTTCATGTGTTTCGAAACGGAGATGACGTATTATATCTTATTTGTCACTGCAGATCATCACATGAGTATATTTGAATTAAAAATCCGTCATACTATGTCTTCTTTATATAGCACAATTGGAAGCGTTACTGAAAACAATTGTTTAACCACCTGCTTAAAATATAAACAATTCAATTTTTTACGGAGATGGTAAATATTCGTTTTCGGCAATATCAACGTCTCTCCCTCTTTCTTTTTATATATTTCAATGATAGGAAAACTATATAGAAACGCACTCTATTTCATTCTCTCACAGCCTAAAACCTTCATATATATTTATAGCTATCTCTTTTTCCTTACACATTTTCGTTTCACAAAATTTAATTTCACGCCGTCACAAAAGAAATTGCACCTGAACAAAACTAAAGAAAGACTGCCTCTCAAATGCAGCTGCCGGAAAATATCTATAACTATTTGATAACAGATATTCAACCAGAGATTTGTCTCAAAGTCACTACAGTTAGCATAGAGTTAGTAAGTTGCCGGAACTCATTATTATTTGCATTAATATATGTTTACACATGAATTAATAGTAAAAATACTGAGGCATCTAGATTACGTAGGTTGTTGTGTTTGTAGTAATCTACGAGTATTTCTATAGTAGTCTGTTAGTGAGTACTGCTTCTCCTATAAGTAACCTACCACCGTACCCACCGTTATTGGTTGGGTCAAAGGGTTTTATAAATAATATCCACGTGTCCCTGTACATTTCTTATTATTTACCACTGACAAGCATTTTTATATTAAGTCTATCATATGACTCAAAGATATTTTAACAATTTAACCGCTCGGCGGATTTTTTAAGACGCAGATCTCAATATGGACGGATCTTGTTTTTAATGTTTTTTTCTTTCACGACATTAACATGCGTCTGTCGGCACGAAATTTGTCTATGCTTATTATGTATAGTTTTTTATTATCGCATTTTTAAAATTATTTTTATATGTATTATAATGTCATTTTTTTTCATATAATCTATTATCCAATCTTTATATATATATATATATAACTCTTCTGTCCGTGTGTATGTGACTATACTCCTCCTAAAGAGCTGGACAGATTTTGATGAAAGTTTTTGTGTGTGTTCAGGTGTATTCAAGAATGGTATAGTTACACATTTGGACCCGATAGGTGGCTCTGCGATTGAATTTGTGTTTTTTTTATTATCAAGGAAGGAAAAAAAACGAAAAAGAAATACCGATTTTGAAACATTCTTCATTGGTGCTCCGCTCGTATTGTATCCGCTCCGGTCTTAGTGTGATGTATAGCCTTCTTCAATACATGAGTTTTTTTTTAGTAGCACGGCAAAATGACTGCACTGTGCCTGATGATAAGCACAGTACAATCCACAAATAATGGCAACCGTCGAGTGACACATTATCTAACGCCAGTCGCCGCTGTCATGCCGGCCTGTGAAAGGCTGAACATGCACAGGCTGATCCCGAAACGCGACCCGCAGAAGTGAATCACTATGCCGGGCTTTTTCGCCATATACATGGTGGTTGCGACCCAGTCAGACTGTAAAACCCTACCACCCCGCTTTCGCCATTGCCTCGTTCGTTATTCAGCAGGGTGCACTACGTGCAGGTGAGGTTGGCTTAGATATCTCAAATCATAGATGTTATTCGACACCCCTTACACCCCAAAAAGTTATCTAACTATGAAAAAAATTTTCAAATCGGACCAGTAGTTCCTGAGATTAGCGCGGTCAAGCAAACAAACTATTCAGCTTTATAATATTAGTGTAGATACGATCCAGATTCTTCTCAGTTCATTTTGAACTCTTTTAAAACCAGTATTGATAATTATTGCCTTGATCTCTATCGCTGTACATTTTTTATTGTATTTTGACAAGTTCTCTGGTGCTTTAGAGATCCAAATTCGAATGTTAACGAAAATAAAATAGAGAGACCCTTGAAAATATCCCCTTTCCAATAAAAAAAGAATTTTCCAAATCCGTTATATATTACGAATTAGAAACTCTTTTTTGAAGTGTGTTAACTAGCGGCCTTGAAACTATCTCACTTTTATATTTTACAAAAAATAACGACCTTGTTCAATGGAAGTTATAACTGTATTAAAAAGAATAAATTAAAATATCAATCAACTTTATTGTTCAGGAGTCACGGCTATTCTATACTATTTATTTCAGTTGCAATTAGTACTCATTGCTTATAGTACTTAGCATTACATTTTTACTACCAGCGTATATTATCGTAATATATTATACAATACAATATACTATTGAATAAAGTTAAACTTATTACCTACATTTATAACTAGATATTGCTCGCGGTTTCGCTCACGTTTAAAAATAAAATGCACTGTAATGCAGCTAATATGTACTTCTATACTAATATTATAAAGAGGTAAAGTTTGTAAGTTGTGACGTTGTAGAGGGTAATCTCTGGATCTACTAAACCGATTTTGAAAATTCTTTCACCAATAGAAAGCCACGTTATTTGTAATTGACATAGGCCTTTTTTTGTGGTAGTCGCTTTTGCAAAGTAAGTCGGAGAATAAACGGTCGAACGAAAACTTTCTTACGAACGCTGCCTTAACGATACGAGACTGATATATGATTGAGTTCTAGAGAAAATTTGTAGAGCTTGATAATGCATACAAAAAAGTCAGTGAAAGCATATGTCTAACTTCAAAGTTTTTTTATTATCAGGGCGAGACAACGTACGCCGTGCCGGCTAGTTGTATATAACAATATAGTACAATATGTAGCAATTTAAATAACATATATAGAGGTGCAGTCGGTACATAAAATTAATAATTTATTCTTCCATTTTAGATAAATAAACTCTAGTTATCACTAGATATTATAAAACGAAGTCCTCTGCCACGTCTGTCTGTCTGTCTGTTCGCGATAAACTCAATAACTACGGAACGGATTTTCATCCGGTTTCCTCCAGTAGATAAGGTGATATATGAGAAAGGTTTACGCAGCGCGCTCACGTTGGCGGCACCGAGGGCGTCGGCCCACACAGGTGCCCCGTAGGCGGCCATCGCTCACACAACTCCTATGTAGAGTCTGCGGCACCCTGCACCCGGCTCCCCTACGGTGGGGAGCAGCCGGCCGAGTGCCGCAGCCGCCCCAGCAATTCCCGGTCCGAGCCCCGCAAAGTGGCCCAGATATTTCATCTGGGTCGCCACCCTGATCTGGGCGCCCTCCACCACAATGTCGAGCTCCATGAAAAAGTAGGGCCTCGGTCTTCTCGAGGGCCATTCTGAGGCCCAACCTCCTTATGCGCCTGATCACGAGGGTTGTGAGCCCCAGGGCCGACCCCTGTGGAAACCCCCGCCTTGCGGCCTGCCGGACCATACGCCCGTCGCCGTCTACATAGGCGACCTCCTCCTATCCTCGAGGTACGCCTCCAACAGCCGCCGCAGGTACGACTCCGATATATCGGAGTACCTCCCGTATGACCCCGTGTGGCAGGCTGTTGAAGGTGTTGGTGATGTCGAGTGACACCACCAAAACCCTCTCCCCCTGGGAGGTTGCCTCTGTAGACAGCGACTAGAGAAGGCACAGGGCGTCCACGGTGGAACGCCCTGTCCGGAAGCCGAACTGCGCGTCCAATAAATTTGGCCCTGCTCCCTCCAGGGATAACCCGGGAGGAGACAACCCTCTTTAACGCCTTCTCGGCATCGTCCAGCAGGACGAGGGGCCGATACGCGGCGCGCAGTCCGGAGGGTGACCCGCCTTTTCCATTAGGCAGAGCCGTCCAAGCTTGCATGGCTTCGGGAACTGTCCGACCGCAAGACACCGGTCGAACAGCTCCCTTAGCCACCCCCCTCGGTGGTCCAAAGCAAGGCCGAGCACCCGGCCCGGGACCCCATCAGGGCCGGACGCTCGTCGCCGGTTGAGGAGGTGCTCCACGGCCCTCTCCATCTGTCAGGACTGTCGAGAACCTCCTCGCCTACCTCCCGAGGCGGAGGCATGGAAGGAGCCGGTAGCATTAGAAGGTCGGGGAATAATTCTCCTACGACACTCGCCACCACCTCCGGCCGGAGGGTCTCCGACGATGGGGGCGCCCAGGATCGTAACTTCTTTCGTACGATCCGGAACGGGCGTCCCCAAGGATCCCCCACTTAATATTCATAAAAAATATACACATTCAATAATTAATAATCATGCAATAATATAACCACTCAAATAAAAACTCATTAAATGCATAAAATATACCTTTCTTTTAATTACAAAATGAGTCTTACACATGCAGGAGTTTATTTTCTGTTACTGGTCGTTTGGACGCCTAATTAGAAACACTTTAATAAAGCATCCATAGCTCGTTCTTTGTTTGAAATTGGAGAATAACTTTTATTTCTTGGCTTTTTCTATTATTTTGGCAGCAATTCAAAATATAATCTGACTTTTATTTTTGTTCAAAATGGGCAATAATAATGGTTGTCATGCGTCAACTAGGCGAATAATTGTTAATTTATATATAGATCATAAGTGGGCGTACAGAAGAATAGCTGAGCATTTAAATTGTTCTGTTAAGGAAGTTTTTAATGCAATTGATCATTAAAAACACATGGAACTGTTAAAATGTTCTTAGAAAGGCTCAGCCAAGAAAAATCTCTCCCAGAAAAGATACGCTAATCGTTTGTGTTCCTAAAAAAGACCCAATTAAAGGCTCTAACCAGGTTAAAAATTAAGTTTTTTCGCTTGATGACCCGAGAAACATCTCGTCAAGACTAATACGCCTAAGATTAGTGGAAACTAAATTGTTTTAAGAATCTCTCAAAAAGTACCGCTTCTTACCAAGCAATACCGAGAGAAGCGATTATTATTCACTAAAAAATATGTTAAGTTGACGGTTCGAGATTGGAAAAAAGTGTTATTTTCAGATGAAACAAAAATAGATTTGGTAAATTCCGATGAAAAGCGCTATGTTAGACGTCCGGTAAACAATGCTTTTAATTATAAATACACAAGGAGTTTGGTCAAGCACGGTGACGGTAAACATTAAAGTTTGGGGTGATTTTACTGATGTGGAGTTGGCTCTGTTCGGAAGATTGAGGGTACAATAGATCAATGGCAATACATCCGGAGGCACTGTAGTGCCTCAAGCCAAGTACACGTTCGACAACATATGTAATAATGTGTGTGAACGTGTAGGCGTGAGGCTACAGTGCCTCTTATTCTCGATTCAGATGTCAATCCGGAGGCACTGTAGTGCCTCAAGCCAAGTACACTTTCAACAACATATGTAATAATGTGTGTGAACGTGTAGGCATGAGGCTACAGTGCCTCTTATTCTCGAGTCAGATGTCAACATAACCTCACCATATTTTTAACTTCATTTATTTTATTACTAGGTTTACGCCAACACTTTACACTAGCTTCAAATATGTTAATTATTCGTCCTTTCTACAAAACACCAACAACTATTTTGTTTTTATAATTATTTAATGTTATTCTAATTTATAAAATTTTCGATCCACCGTTTTGTGATTCTACAAGAGATTTTACTAATTTTGGTCGAATTTTTTATTTCGAAGTTGGTAGAATAGAAAATCTTTGGTATATTGTTAAAAAGAAAGTCTCAAACAAACGTACCAGTCAAAACGAACTATATGAAGCATTTGTTAAAGCATGGAATTCAATCCTCCTAGAAAAAAATTATGAAATTGATTGATTCAATGCCACGTCGTTGCAGTGCTGTTATTGAAAATAAGGGATGCGCCACTAAATATTAATTATAACTACTGGTAGGCTGTGGATAGTAGCTATTTCGTAAATAACAATACTAATTGCTAATAGTTAAAAAATATTGTTTTTTATACTTTTTTGTTGTTGTTTCTAATTAAGGCCATTATTGTTCATACATTAAACTGATTTAAATGTTTGTCCGTAATGTTATATTGAAACTGCACTTGTGTAGTGGGATTTATATTGTTTTTCTAATAAATGATAAATAGTTGAACATATTGTCCTATATATGTCCTATTTATTGTTTAATTTCAAAATAAAAACGATTGCGGTGAAGTATCTTACATAATCTCAAGGACCGTTCATAGTGTTTCTAATTATACGACCACCACTGTATATGTAACATATGCATGTTATGGATATATTTTTTTTATTGAAGTGACCACTTCTATAGGCGCGTTGAGCGGTATCTTTGGCAAGAGATAAATTTATAATTTCGCATCACGACATGCTACGTAAGCATGACCAGCCGTATTGCGCGGTTTGCGTTAAACTAACGACACGTAATATAGGCGTGCACGTGTTATATTGATATTTTGCAGTTCATCATACGATTAATATGAAAATTCAAAAGAGAACACATTTATTTCGTTGTTTTGAGTTCTCACTTCTGTCGGCAGTCCTGTCTCGACTTGTTTACTGCATCTAACTGCTATACGCGTAAACTTGGCACTATAACGGGTTATCCTTGGTGTGTTGTGGTCGCACTCCATCCGAAGACAATAACCACGTTCTATAAGGAAAAACTTCACCAATAAAACGATTATATAATATTGAGATCATACCATAACAAAACGTTAATTAAAAACCAATTAAATAGTACAGTACATTGTGGTCGAGTCTTGCGCGGTATTTTCCCAAACGATAACGCGCCGTCTCTTAAAATGTGACATAAATAATTAGAAAAGTCGTTTCTTGGAGATAACGAACGAACGAAAACTATTTTAAAACGGCCATGACTTCAATTAAATGGAAAATATATTTAAGTTAATGTGTATCGTATGATTATAAATATATTCATATTTTGTAATGTGCAATTTTTTTAAGTAAAACTTACTTACGCACGCTTGATTTGGGGAGTAAGCTGGTGAATGCGTTACGAGAGAGTTACGAAAACGTGTGATCGGGCGAGGCGAAAGGAAGTTTAGAAGGAGATATAAGTTAGTGAAGATAAAAAGAGAGAGTTACGTTTCTTATGTTACTCTAGGGGCAAGAGAGAGCAGTCTTCCTCTGATAGCCAGTGCATGAAACATGTATATGTTGTACATGTGTATGTATATCTCAGTCAGTAGTTCGTTTGCGAGTTCTCTAGCGTTACGCGAACGGTGATTTCTTGATTATTTCATAATTTCATTTCGTTCTTCAACAATTTTATAAATTAATATTTTGTTCAATACATTACTTCGTAAATTCATTTTAAAGGTCATATTTTGTGGAAATAAAATTAAAAAAAAATTACATGGAGCTAAAGAAGTTTTACTTCAATCTTATGGCTTTAATCTAAAGCACACTCGTTTTTTTTAAGTGAAATTTTTTATGAGAGGTTTGAAATTCTGATCGGCAATATTTTTGTATGACGAATAGTGACGGGGGTAAACACTGTGTCGGGTAGATTGTTGAAAACATCGGTTCTCGCCCGATCATTGAATTTAAGCAACGTCGGGCGCGGTCAGTACTCGGATGGGTGACCTCCTGAGAACACCGCGTTGGATTTTTATTGTTTTTTTTAAATAAAAAATGTTCCCTGTAATACGCAAGTTTCTTCTAACGTGGGTCTTTATGACACACCCTGTTTTTTTTTACTTTTTGTTAATGAAAGCTGAAAGCTATGGAATTAGTTATAATTAATCTCCCTTAGCGATTCTATGTAAAATAAAATTATCTATATGTCTATCAAGAAATTATTTTGTAATCCGTTCCTTATACTTTAACTAATATTATAAATGTCAATTTGCATATATATATAACACTAACTTCTGCCCGCGACTTCGTCCGCGTGGAATAGTTACTTTCGGCTAACGCTAACGTTTACCTAGAAGGTGAAAATATTTTTAAATAATACGTTCCTTACCCCGATTTTGAAATATTCTTCACTGGTGCTCCACTCTTATTGATCTTAGCGTGATGATATGTAGCCTATAGCCTTTCTCGATAGATGAGCTATATAACACTAAAATATTTTTGAAATCGGACTAGTAGTTCCTGAGATTAGCGCGTTAAAGCAAACAAACTCTTCAGCTTTATAATATTAGGTATAGAAGTATAGATTGATTGGTATAAAATTAAATTAAAGCCTAACAAATAGTCGAACTCGCATTCGGATTAATAATATTAGTCAGGATTTTCATTTTTTTTTAATAAATAAACTTAATAATTGCGGGAGGCTATTAATTTATCGAAAACGAACATAGTGATGGTATATATAGTTTGCGTTTGCGTGGTATAAAACCATTTTAAATACTTCCAATGATACAAGGAATTTATTACAACGTAAGGTCTTCATAAATCAAATAAAAGTATATTCTCTACTTATACTATTCGGAAATAAAACAGGGGGACGCTTTATTACCAACTGATCGTCCCTAACACTAACTGCATTCATTATAGCAGTTGTTACAATGGCAGATTAATCATGATGTTATAACGGTAATTTATTATACCTTATAAATTATACATTAAATGATAAAATGGTTTTTTTTTTTTTTTTTCGAACTGACTATGCTATTGACCTGGCAAGGTCTTTACAGCTTCACCGGACTACTAAGGCCGAGCGCTTAGGGCACTCAGCCGATTTTGGTTTTGGGTAACATACACAAGGGTGCACGCACACCTCGGCTTGGGCTGTTTCCTGGAAAAAGACACGTCTGTCCTAGCTAACTATTCTAAGCTATTCATACATATATACATTTGTGAACCATACAATCGAAATTGCATGATTCACAAATGAATACGTGTATATCGGATTGAAACGAACTTAAACTATTCGATTCAGTTCGATGAGGGAAAAAAAAAAACAAAACCCTCCCACCATGTGTATATATGTGCACGTGTGTGAGAGAGATGATCTCATATGTCTGTTCAAGTGATGTAGGTGAGTCACTGTATCGCGAAAATAATATCAAGAGGGCTCCGCGCGGGGACGACCTAGGCTCGAGATATTATTGAGAACCGCGAAGTGTGCGGGAGCTAATAGGGATCGATTACAAAAGCGTGGGCGCAACACGCATTTTATAAGATTGAATTTAAATTTACTAACGGTGACGGCACCGAAGTCTAAAAATAGACATAACAAAAATTATTATTATTGTTTGACGGTTATTTTTAGGGGAAGATAGACGTAAATACGCGATTTACTCTATCTTATTTGAGTTATTTATTTTTTAACAGCTGCGCGCGCGAGCCGTTGTAGTGTAGCCGCGATGGCTGGAAATCTATGGATTGCCGTGACGGCACCTAGTAGCGGATTACGAGAGCACTCTTCGTACGCCGAGATCTCCGAGATCTCGTGGAAAATGAGTAGTTGACCTGCGTAGTCAATACTCGATAGGGAAAAGGAGTATGCGGGGTCATCCTGTGAAGGATTAGCCGCCGGAGGTTTGGGAGTGTGCTGGGACGCGGGTTTAGGAGCCCACGGGGCCTGAGGGGCCCGGTAGGGGCGGGGGGGCGCACTAGTCGCGGGTACGGACGCTGCCGGTGCACGAGACGTGCCCGGCAGGTTCGGGAAGGCCTCTCGAGACATGAGAGGCGGAGGTCGAGGACGGGCGGGGGCAGCGGCCGTCTTAGACGGCGACGCCTGCCTGGGGTATCGAGGGCGCTTTGTGCGCGGGGCGCGGGGACATCCGCGATAATTCGCGGTATGGCCCACGCCGCGGCACAGAACACAGCTCGGAGGGTCGGAGGCGTCTTTCGTGCGAGAACACTCCCTAGTGGAGTGGTCGCCGAGGCACTTAACGCACCTGGGTTTCAGGCGACAGTTTCGTGCGGAGTGTCCGTACACCTGGCAGTTGTGACACTGCGAGGGCACAGACGTTTTGCGCGGCGGCTCGACTATGACGCCGGAGAGGCCGCAAAGGGATGTAAGATTAAAAATCGCTTTCCCCTGAGGGGTGCGATCGAGGACAACGAGAACCATATCATATGGAGCCCTGGTGCGCGGAGAGCGCATACGATGAACCTCGCGAACAGGAATCTTCTGTTCCTTGAGGTCGTCTGAAATGTCGTCAGTCGGGAGTTCTGAGGGGACTCTACGGATCACAACCCGTAGTTTACGCTCCTCTTCGAGAGAGTGCGTGAAATAGCCCCACTGGTTGTCCCGAAGGAAACGAGTGAGGTTGCGATGGGCGGTGGACGTGGCTACCTTCACCTGAATACCTACAGCGGTATTCACGGCGGAGGTGTAAGGGATACCTGCCGTTTCCAGCAGGCTAGAAATCTCAACCCAAGACGCTTTGTCTTGGATCGTAACGGGGGGCGGTGGGCGGGGCTTCTTGCCCGAAACTGCGGAACCCGCAGCCACGGGCGAGTCGGGTCTAGAGGGCGCTGGTGTCGCCTTTGGCACTTTCGCGCCATCGACGTTTGCGATCTTTTTAGAGGGCAATTTGTCCTCCGGATCGGAAGAGGAGTTCGAGCGCTTCTTGCGCGGTTTGCGGTGCGTGACGGTGGTGAAGCCATCGTCCGCAGCAGGGGCTTGCTCAGCCTGAGGGGCTTGCTCGGCAGGGGGATCCTGCTGAGCAGGAGGGTCTTGCTCCATGTCGGAGCCGGAGTCGGAGTCGGAGTCATCGCTATCGCGATCGGCTGGGATTGGGAAGTTGTTGGAAGCCTCGATCTTGGCATAGATCGAGGGAGCGGGCTTCGAGGAATGAGGGAGCTCGGTGCGACGCTTCGCAGCGTACGCATCGTAATCGTCTACGAGACGAGGACAGATGCTGGATATAAAACCGCGGAGGCTAATAAGTTCGGTCTCTAAGAGGCCGACTTCTCGATCGGAGGCCATACCGGGGCCTGAGGAGGGGAGTGGGGCGGGGGAAGACATGTGAAACCTCCCTGCGAGAGGGGCAGGGGGGCGCGCCTTAATGAATTTAACGGACTATCCCGAGTCCGAATCAAAGGGAGCTGTTTAAAACTAAACAAAATAGGAAAACAACGCAAATAAGTACCTGAGCGAGACAGGGGAAAAATAACATAAGACTACTTAAATAAACAAACAATAAAAAGAAAATAAATTTAAAAATAAATCACTGAAGAATTAAAGAAATACGTAAATAAATAGATAAACAAAAGAGTAAATAAATAAATATACCAAGAAATAAATAAAGCAATAAATAAATACAAGGAAAGGTCTCACTCAGTTCCAAGAAAAAGAACGCAGGTGCAGCGCACCTGTGAAGCGCAGGTGTGCCGGATCGAAACAAACAATAACTGACGTCACCAAATCACGAGTATTAAAATCGAACCCAGCGCGCGCAGCAAAACGGACAACCGCTCAAGTCGACGGTTCGATCGGAACTCAAATGATAAAATGGAATTGTCTGTCTCTGTGGACTAATGATTTAAGCATAACAAGCATTGGTAATTTAGTGTTATTGTGTTTAGAAACTGTTCTATATGTTGGTACAAACGTTGGTCCCAATACGTAGGTTGAGAAAATTGTGCACGTAGCTAAATACGCCAATGTTGTTAGTTGGCTAATGCGTATTGGAATCAAAACATTTGTATACAGACGTTCGTACTATATTCATTTAATGCATGCAATGTTTGTAAGAATCTGTGGTCAAAATAAGTAGATTATCATATAATTCCTTAATAATAAAAGATGAGAAGTTATGAGATTTTATA
The DNA here is from genome assembly GCA_015888305.1 of Antheraea pernyi. Classification (NCBI taxonomy): domain Eukaryota; kingdom Metazoa; phylum Arthropoda; class Insecta; order Lepidoptera; family Saturniidae; genus Antheraea; species Antheraea pernyi. The sequence continues at coordinate 1,217,798 of MU158762.1, read as the reverse complement.
ACTTACAAATATGAAATGTTCTTGCATACTCATTATCAAATCAAAATCAAAATACTCTTTTTTCAATTTACGCCCTGAGAAGGCCCTTATGAACGTCAAAACACAATACCGATTTGCCGGATAGTGGGTTCAAGTGTTATGTCAAGCGGGTCTTAATACATAAAGGTTATTACAGGGTACATCGATATGTGAACGATAGCGACGTCTGAAAGTGACGCCTCTCTCTGCGCAACCACTAAAAACAAATGTAGCTTTATGTGTCTATTATATTGTAATAATTAAAAAATATGTTAGTTATTATGAAAAGATAAAACAGATCGAGTTTCTTGCCGGTTCTTCTCGATGACTGGGTTTTCACTGTTTTCCGAACCGGTGGTAGCATTGATGTTCATAAGCCTTCCGAGGTCCTAAATTGAATAAAGTATTTTTAGATCTTGACTAAGAGTCATCTGGCGTGTTTTAGTTGCTTGTCGACGTACTAACATATTCGCTGACGGCATTACCTAATGCCTTAATTACACGTAACAAGTACAATGGCGAGACAGTGGTCTCGGTCGAGTGCTCGGTCCATATGAATATTATGACGACTGTTCGGTCGAGTGCTAGGCCGAACAGAAAGGCGAGAGAGTCAACAGAACACAGTTTGTTTTGCTAACCCGAGTACCCTCGCTTCATTTCTCCGCCTAGACAGTGACTCGCTATCCTGCTCGAACACGTTTGAACATGCACTCGGCTGTCACCCGCAAGCTTGTTCGCCAATTCTGTGATTTTGTATTTTACTAAGTTAGAAATAACTATTGTTATGAAAGTGGCTAAAAATGGAGTTTAGACACAACTATACAATTGATTCAATGCCTCAAACTATATGTATGCCTGTGAAATGTTTCATCATCCAATGACAAAAACAAGCAAAAGCATGATTCAGTATATATTGCAATCGCAAATAAAATGAACATCAACAATTTTGAAGTTGTAATTTAATCAATGTTCGTAATCCAAGCTGAATCTCCACTAGCAAAATACATATAAACACCTACTCGTTCACCAGACTCTTTCGGCCTAGTATCGATGTATTGTCTCGCCACTGCACTCGTTAGGTGTAATTAAGGCATAACGTCATGTAAGTATCGGATCAAATTGGAAATCTGTAACTCAGAAATTATGTAACTACGAGCAGTCGCTCACGTCTTCGTCTCAATTTTTATGTTTATAAATAATGACACCATACTATCTTCGTGTAACTCTTATAGCGCACGCAGAGATAGTGTATAACTTACTTTACACTTATAGTTATGTTGGCTCATTTAAGCAATATCTATAATTTTATAGCCTATCTGTGTACGTATATGTATTGTTTTTTTTATTAACGTGGAGAAATCCCTAACGGATAAGCCACCTTCCCGGGGGAGAGAGTGGGTTATGTCCGATACGGACGAACTAAAACCCCACGGTGTACCATCTGCCGCATGATAGGGGTGGCAACTTGGCAAAGGTGGTCGCCAGGCTCCATCATTATAGGAACGCAGGTGGGGTACACAACCAGCCGGGCCCCCTTCGTCAGCCGAATCTGGGCAATGAGGAGATGGGTCCCATGGCCCATCACCTTAGGCTCGGCTACGGTAGCGGGAGGACGTGACCGTTCCGCCTCCACCTTCTTCCTGCCTTCCTTTGGCGGAGACGCCCGCTTAGATGGTCTTCCTTGCGAGCACTTCCCGCCGCCTCCTTCGTCAAGACGTATATGTATTGTATTCTATAAGCTATATTACTGTAGTTTCATCAGATTCTGTTAAAAAAGGCATGGTTCCGCCATTAATTTATTTTGGTATCTTGGTAAATTCGTAAGTATTTGATTATTGACTGCCGTGTTTTACAAAATAAATTAACAATAGATTGTATTGTCCATTAATTCTATGACTAGCTGAGACCGCGACTCCTTCCGCGTGGAAAATTATGTAAAAAAAACAGTGATTACTAAAATCATCTGAATGTATCGCGTCGTCATCAAAATTATAACTTTTGATAGAATAAACCGATTTTAATGAAACTAGGACTAAATGTTACTCGAGAATATGCGTTACGTTTGAGGTTTTATTGTGAACGCAGTACTTTAGCAGTGATGCGTGTTCAAATAAACAGACATTTCTAATAATGATTGAAATGTATTTTAATAGTTATTCCAAGACATCTTGTTTTTTATCATGGACTGTCAGGCCAGGGGAGGGGGTGGGGGCTGAGCTGAGTCGACCGCCCACTGCGTACGGAACGCAGCGGTGACGGTGCCTTTCGGCGATTTTAACCGGCTAAAAAATGCCACGACATCCGTGCACCGCACTATGGGGGGTGTTACGGCGATGCGTGAGCTAGCTTCGCAACACCCTCAGGCGGCAGGCGTTTTCACGCCGCACCTGGCTGACACAGCTCGGTTGCAAGACTGCCTCTCAGCCTGCCGAACTCGTGCTATGGAAGGTCAGGCCTCCCGTCCCTTCTCTCTGGGTTCAGCCTGCAGCGAAGACGAAGACCCCTCTACCACCGCCTCGCCATTGATTTTTTTAACTAGGTTTGCTGCTCGTTCACCATGGCCTCCCTCAGGGCCCTCCGGCCTTTTTTTTTTTTTACGAGGGGAAAATCCTATATGGATACCCTCACGCCGTCGGGGGCAGCGTGAGGGTATATCAGACTCCTACTGACTAAAAACCCCCCGGTGTACCTCTGCCGCTATAGTCGGGGCGACACGCGATCTCTAAAGATTTCAGCGTGCCGTCCCAGCGGTTGGCCCAGCAGCGAAAGCGCCGCCACCGGGCCCCGTCCTGTTAGGAGACAGCCAGGTACACACCGGCTGTCTCCTCCGTCCGCCGAACCTGTGCAATGGGAAGATGGGCCC